>CM040833.1:35420008-35637508 GCA_022828995.1 Vimba vimba
TTTCGTGATATAAAGTCCCAATTATGAGAAAAAAGTCAGAATTTCAAGTTTATATCTCACTATTATGACTTTATAACACACAATTTTGACTTAACTCGCAATTGTGAGATAAAAACTCGCTATTACCTTTTTCTCTGTTTTATTCTGTGGTGGAAACAAGCTTTCATAGATATCAGACATGTTTGACATTATGAGCTGATATTAGAACACATTGTTTTTATGTGTATAGAAATGAGGTGTGTGTTTCTGTGTGAGTTTGTTGTGAAAGTCTGGTAGTGTGTGACGCTCAGTCGTTTAGTGTATGCTAACGAGTGTTTGCTGTTGTTGGAGAACAGTAGACATGATTTCGAGCTTCAGTGTCTGCTTCTCATGATGCAAATTAACACAGTGATTCTGCATTTTTGATACATGTTTGTGGCTGTTGACTTTGAGCGATCTGATGAAACGATGAGAAGGAAGACAGTGTGTAATGGCTGATATAGTTCCAGTTCATCTACTGCACTGGGAATACAAGCTCAAGTCAGATTATGTACTGCTCATCTTGACAGCTGCACTGCAGGTATACTGAAAATGTGCTTACTGTACACACTACACACATGATTTACTGCAGCAATAGAAGAGTAGAGTGTGTCAGTGTGCTGTAGTGAACAGACACTGGTCTCAGTCTGGAGAACAGAGGGATGTGGAGAAACGAGAACATGTGCAGTCGTCAAGCAGAACCTCGTGAGTAATTCAGTTCACTTCTACACCGCATTGGAAAGGTTTTGTCTCGAATTAGAAGTCTAAAACAAAAAATGTTAAAGAGAAATATGGGAGGATTTCGATATAAGAGAAGAGGTGCTTGAGTTTGTTGTCCAGCTCTATTTGCTTGAACAGCGAGAGAGGCGTCAAAGCTGCCGGAAGCTGGTTATTATGGCTAATAAAGTTTTAAATATGGATATTTTTCTTACACAAACACATGGCTTCACTTCAGAAGGCCTTTATTAACCCCCGCAGAGCCTGTGGAGCACTGATGGATAGATGCACTTTTATGATGCACTTTTATGATGGACTGATGCACTTTTATGATGGACTGATGCACTTTTATGATGGACTGATGCACTTTTATGATGGACAGATGCACTTTTATGATGGACTGATGCACTTTTATGATGGACTGATGCACTTTTATGATGGATAGATGTACTTTTATGATGGACTGATGTACTTTTATGATGGATAGATGCACTTTTATGATGGACTGATGCACTTTTATGATGGACTGATGCACTTTTATGATGGACTGATGCACTTTTATGATGGATAGATGTACTTTTATGATGGATAGATGTACTTTTATGATGGACTGATGCACTTTTATGATGGATAGATGTACTTTTATGATGGATAGATGTACTTTTATGATGGATAGATGTAGTTTTATGATGGATAGATGTAGTTTTATGATGGATAGATGTACTTTTATGATGGATAGATGTACTTTTATGATGGATAGATGTACTTTTATGATGGATAGATGTACTTTTATGATGGACTGATGCACTTTTATGATGGATAGATGTACTTTTATGATGGACTGATGCACTTTTATGATGGATAGATGTACTTTATGATGGATAGATGCACTTTTATGATGGATAGATGCACTTTATTATTTCCAACTTTTATTATTTGGGCTTAAACATTTGGGCTCCATTCACTGCCATTATAAAGCTTGGAAGAGCCAGGACATTTTTTTTAATATAACTCTGATTGTATTCGTCTGAAAGAAGAATGTCATACACCTAGGATGACTTGAGGGAGAGTAAATCATGGGCTGATTTTCATTTTTGGGTGAACTATCCCTTTAAAGTTGCAATGAAACGGAAGTAGCGACAGATCTTTACTCTCGTATTGTGATGCACATCCAAATGTAGCAGATTATTAGAACAGAAAATTGTAGGGGGCGGGTCTTGGTTCTGTGTGCCAGTTGTTGATTGGCTGTTGAGATGTGGGCGTGGCTCAAGGTGAGCTTGTGTTTAAGGGGAATAAATGACTGGAGAAGACCTGCATTCGTCACCTGAGAGAAGCCTGACGCTTCACTGAAGATCTAGCTGTGACATTCTGACTAAACATTTCAAGATCAATGAATGATGTGGATGTATAAGCGGATGAACTTAGAGAGGCAAGTTGTATTTAACAGCGAGTAAGTTTGGTTTTCCCACTCGTAGCCCTTCAGGGAGGTTGTAATGTCAGGATCTGGGAAGCTTGTATAAACGGGATCTCTCCGGTGGAGAAGGTAATGACCCTGGCACTGGAGTGAGCGCTGGAGCAAACCTTGGGAAAACGGCACAGGGAGAGATCTGTGTGAGCAGCAACACGACACGCAGGAGAACGGGCTCAGGAAACACACACACACACACACACACACACACACACACACACACACACACACACACACACACACACACACACACACACACACACTCAGTCAACATGAGAGAGAATGAGCACACTCTACATGAAACAAACACTGACGTTTCTACTCGCCTGATTCCCTGTCTTTGCTTTAAATGGGGCAGATAATGAAACGCAGGATTTAAAGCGAGTTTGATTTGTTTCTCTGCTGCCAGAAATGGGTCATTCAGAAGGTTATGGTGTCAGGACTATCAGCACATCGACCTCCCAGACTCAGTGTTCAGTGTTGAGCGCTCGCAGTGCTCCTGAAAGAGAAGAGGTTCACCAATCACAGCAGAGGTCACGATCGCGTCTCGCAGGAGCAGAAACACTCATTCAGATGTTCAGACGTTCAGATGCTGTTTATATCAATGAATAACACTTATATGTTTTTAACACAATATGTTTTTTTAGCTGAAAAATATGGATCTCGCTGGATCTCAGTGTCTGAGAGCTGGTTCCTCTGGGCTTTTGCTAGGCAGGAGATTGAGGCCTTCAGGCGCATGTGGAGAAAAACACACTTACTGTTCAAGTCATTTAAATGGCAAAGATTCTTGTCTGCACAGATTGGCATGTGAATGTTCACTTTGTTTTATGTAATTTCATAGTGTGTTTTCAAATTTGATCAGTTCACCACTCTTCTTGTTATCTATATACTGAACTCACACTGCATGCTATAACTGTGCTGAATTCAGGCCCTGTTCCAGATGCTGTAATTGATGTACACTGTAAAATAAATGCTGTTAAATTTATAGTAAAAAAAAAACTTATTTCATTATCTGATGTAATGTTAGTTTACCCACCTATTGAAGTGCTAATATCTGTTTTGCACCATTGCAATACAGCTTTTCCACAAGACATTTAATACTAATATACAGAAGCTGCACAGTGTCATTCACACACACACTGAACACCATCATGGTAACACACATGACATTTAAAAAATGCAATAAACATTAATTTAACAACATTACATGTAACATAAAACCCTAATGTAGCCTACTAACTGATTAGAAAAATAGTGAAGAAACAGTTATTTCAACAAAAATACATCGTGTAATGCCACGCAGGGATTTGTGGGAATGTCAATTTACGTTTTTTCACTGTAAATTATACAATGACTTGTTCTTTTTCACTTCCAAAAACGAAAGTTAATGGTATCTTACTGTAAAATTACATTAAATGTACGGTTAGATCTATTACAGTTATTCACTGTATATAGTGCGCAAACTTTCTGCTAACCAGTTAACGTTTTTTTACCGTTAAAATCATGATTATTTTTGACAGTGTATTGCGTTGTCAGTGAAGTCCCTGACGCTGAAGGGTATTGATCTGTCATGTTTAGGAGCTGAGTTTGCACAGAACTGGCCCTGATTCAGATCTGCTCCTGAACTATAGGCTGTTACTGTACGAGTTTTACTACGACATGCTTTACACACTGACAGATCGACATCTCTCAGCCACACATGACCTGCTTTTCATCACGAATCAGCCTGACATCGTTTCACTCATATCCTCCGGCTCTCGCTGGATTTAATCAATAGTTTTATTCTATTATTTCTATAATAGTGGAGACCCATTTAACGACACCATACTGAGACACACACACTGACACACACACTCTGAGACACACACTGACACACACACTCTGACACACACACTGACACACACACTGAGACACACTGACACACACACTGACACACACACTGACACACACATGGAGGACTGGAGTGACTGGTTTACATGTTTAAATAGAAGTGAATTCAAGAGGGCAGAACATCATCATATCAGCTTTCAGTCAGTAGAAGTCAGTGAAGAACAGAGTGTGTGTCTTAACTGTGTTAATGTGACGTGTGTGTGATTCCTTCAGGACTGAGGCGGTGTGTTTTCATGAGGAAAGTGTGTCTGGCGCTTCCTTCGACGAGTGTGTTTGATTAGACCTGAGATTTCCTGCGGTGGACTGAAGGTCACACTTCACACACACACATCCTCTTACATGGACACACACACACTCTCTCTCACACACACACACACACACACACACACACACACACACACACACACACACACACACACACACAAACATCACACACAGACATCCTCCCACATGGACACACACACACTCTCTCTCACACACACATCACACACAGACGTCCTCTCACACACACACACACACACACACACACACACACACACACACACACACACACACACACACACACACACACACAGACATCCTCTCACATGGACACACACACACACACAGACGTCCTCTCACATGGACACACACACACACACACACACACACACACACACACACAGACATCCTCTCACATGGACACACACACACACACACACACACACACACACACACACACACACACAGACATCCTCTCACATAGACACACACACACACACACACACACACACACACACACAGACGTCCTCTCACATGGACACACACACACACACAGTCTCGCTCACAGCGTCCTGACGGGAACAGGCTGGTATTGTGTATTGGAGCTGAGCAGCAGGGGATTCTGGGATTAATGGAGTGTGTGTGTGTGTGTGTGTGTGTGTGTGTGTGTGTCTGTGTGGCCTCAAACAGTGGAGAATACTCTGTTTCATGCATGTGAGAGGTAGAGGTCGACCCATAGTGGATTTTACTGATAATGATAACAGATTAATCAACCGATAGTTTTCAGAATGGAGACTGAATGAAAACAAACAGTGCTAAAATAGTCATGAACTTTATTATAAACATTGGAAAACAGTGCTGAACCATGGAAATGCACTGTAGTTATACATTGATCATTCATGTTAAAGGTCCCGTTCTTCGTGATCCCATGTTTCAAACTTTAGTTAGTGTGTAATGTTGTTGTTAGAGTATAAATAATATCTGTAAAATTATAAAGCTCAAAGTTCAATGCCAAGCGAGATATTTTATTTAACAGAAGTTGACTACAACGAACGGCTGGATTGGACTACACCCCTCTACTTCCTTCTTTAATGATGTCATTAAATCCGTGTTTTGACTAACATCCGCCCACAGGAACACAGGCGTATTGATGGCGAAATGTCAACAGACGGTTGATGTTTATCTATAATCGGATACCGCAAAAGTTTAATTCGAAGTTGTTAGTTTGCTCTGTCCATTTCACCACGGACTGTTTTTGTAACCTGGGATAATATCAAGCAGGCTTCTCTCAGCGTTTCATACTGACGAAGGGGGCAATTTCAGCTATATTCCAGCAAGCGGTAAGTAGTGATTTAATATGGAAGTAGCGATCAACTTCACATCGTTTCTCTTAGTAGGATGAAAATAATTGTACTTAAACTGTGATTAATATACAGAAAGCGATTTAAGAACAATCCCTTTCCAATCGCCCAAGCTGTCAATCACACAGCGCGAGTTTATCTGGACACTTGCCAAAACTCGTTATGAAATAAATGACGCTGTTACACTGCACAACGAAGCTCTTACTGTATTTATATGCCTCATGTTTGCATTGGTGAAATCATTAGTGAGTGCAGAAACTGCGTTGCAATGATAAGATCTTTCACGGGATCAACAGGCTGTCATCTGCTCAATGCTCATCACTGCAACCTTTTATGTGATTGAAATAGATCTAAATACTTAAAAAACTTCTCACGATTCGTTAATCCCGATAGCTGTAATAGTAAAAACGTATAATAGCTGTAATAGTAAAAGTTTTCCAGATAGTTCCACATGTAATGCCAGATATTTCATATGCAAGCATTCCAGCCAATCACAGCAGAGGGCGTTTACACTGAAGTCTCACAGCAGACACGCCCCTTCATACAGAGTGTTCAAATCAGGTGATGAAATCAGGCTAGGAAATATGCCTTTTATTTCTAAATTATAAAAAAAATTGATCTAAAAAACATACTAACATTATAAGGGCACCCCAGGAAACATTATAAAATAATAAAATAATCCATGGAATGGGACCTTTAATTCATAGTGCATTCACTAATGTTACTACTTTAAAATGTACAAATGTATTAGTAAATAATGAAATCAACAAATGAACAATACTTTTATTAACCTTAATGTTACAGATTCTCTTATTGTAAAGTGTTATAATGTTGTATAAATCCAAACACTCATTAAAGACGGCCATCTTTACACATCTACACAAAGGCCATAGCATTAATTAGACCCACATGTATAGTGTATTGTATGTGTACTCTCACTAGCCGTGTTTCCATTACAGATTTGCGCAAAACTTCTAAATGTCGATAACTTTGGGTATTCTGAAATACAGTGCACAGTGTGATATATTTCCTGCAGTTGTGTTCTTACAATATCCCAAAAGTTCCCAAAGATTTTTAATTTCAGAGAAATTCACAAATTTAAATAATGGCTCGTCCCTGTTCACTTGTTGCCTGTCAATGACGTAATATCCGCGTTATCCCTGGTTTCCTCTCGTACTGCCATAGTAACCATGGCGACAGATGTGGACAACTGTGTTACGTCTAGCGGCGCGCTCACGCTGTTGTTGTTTCGTTCAAACATTATGGACCATGGCAAGCAGACTTTAGGACAAAAGGAGAACTAAAACGAGGATCAATATCAGCGTGGCGTTTTCGAGATCCCGAGAGCTAGCGTCCGCGGCTAACTTCGACTCGACAGAGACGCGCAAATGTAGAGGTGAGCAAATGTACATAAAACTAATCAATGTTATATAGCTCAACATGATGAAATGTTATAATATGATCAGTATGTTATGCTAATGTTGATCTAGCTCACTGCTAGTCTCATACAAACTAACACATTGAATAACATTATAACTTTAACACACTCAAATGCAGTTTAGTGTGATAGTGTAGAGCGAGTGAAACAGCGCTGCGTTACCTCTGGCCTGTGTGAGTATTATTCAGCACTTGTGGGTAAGTTAGTTCGGTAGAATGAAATGTCCATATTACTTTATATCCGCGGGACCCGTGTGTGGCTCTGATATCTGTCTCTCATTAGCGATCGCGCCCTGCTTCATACCAGTCATGTTAAAAACATCAATGTATTCACTCATCCATAAACAATATTAGATCCTTCAGCATGACGACAAGTTCCATAATTCCTCTTATGCGTCATCAATCTACGCCTTTGTTATTGTAAGAGGTTAGCGACCCCTAGCGGCGAAAACAATGACATATTGTAGCTTTAAATAAACTGGTTTTACATTTCCATTCATCATTTGATTGTAGACACACACACACACACACACACACACACACACACACACACACACACACACACACACACACACACACGCACACACACACACAGACACACACAGTGTTGTGTTGGTCACAGCTGATACTCTCCTCATTCTGCTGCTCTATACTGTGGACTGATGGAGTTTGTTAAGGGTCATGAAGTGTCTTCTGTGATTAACTCTGGGTCATTCCCTGTCAACTCAACCACAGCTGCCCAGATAAACATGTGGACTTTCATCTTCTTCTTTTTTTCTTGTGAAAGAAATACATAATAGAAGAAGAAAGCCAAAATATTAGGGATGCACCAATATGAACATTTTGGCCGATACCGATAACTGATAATTCTTTATATTTGAAAGCTGATAACCGATATATTGGCCGATAAATCTAAATCCAAATTTGTATAGAATTTTTGCCTGATGACAAAAACGAAACTCTCACCATTAAAACCCATGTTTCAAGCACAAAATTATATATAATGTTCTCATTATAATGTTATGTAGCCGATATGTAGCCTTGTCACATGTTGCACTGAACTGTATTTCCTTTTTTGAAAGTGATTCCAATCATATTTCAAGCTATTCAAACCCATCATGTTGAACAGTGCGCATCTGAAGTGTCTCAGCTGAAGAAAATAATACATTATTTATCAACTTTAATAGATCGGCAAAAATTTCTTATTGGGCTGATACCGATAACATTAAAAATGGACTTCAGCCGATACCGTTATGGTGGCCAATATATCGTGCATCCCTACAAAATATTAAATGTCACAGTCTCAGATGTACATTTACTGAGTAATCCACTATTTTGTAGAGGGGGTCAAAATGACAACTTTTACCTGAGATTTGGAGCAAAATTACTGTAGAAAGATGGAAGCATCATTATTTTATTTGTTCACAGAGATTGGTAGATACAATATTTATGAAATCAAAAATTTGAGCTGGGGAGGATTCCAAAATTTGGTTGATTTGACACAGAATTTAATTTAGGGTTTAATGACTCTTCAAGCAGTGAATGTGCAAGAAGAAGCTAAATATTTTAGCAGCAGTTTTCATCTGTTCTCCATTAAATTCACTGAGGAACATACAGAAATCTCCACTGTGATTCATCTTTTTGTGGTGATATTATATTACATTACATTTATTATTAACTATTAACTTATGAGAAATGAGACAACACTACTATTGACTATTTTCTCAAAATAAATAAATAAAAATATTCATTCTGGATTTTTTAAGATACAGCCGACATATTGTCAAGAATCATTGGTATGTTGCCGTGGACAGTGATGAAATGCCCAGTTTAGCATCATTATGCAAAAATATCTGACCTCTCAAAGCTACAACTGACCAATCAGAATCAAGTATCCCAGAAAGAGAGTCCTAATATTGTCCAATATCAACCTAATGATTAAAATTGCCAATAGTGTCTAATTCATATTCTCCAGGGTTGTGAGTCATCTGAGCTGTAATGAGAGTGAATACAGTGTGATGATGGCTGAGTAATGCTGGGCTTTATGTAACGGTGTGTATGTGTGTGTGTGTGTGTGTGTGTGTGTGTGTGTGTGTGTGTGTGTGTTCACTGGGAATACTGATCAATGGAAGGTTGTTTCTGTGCGTCTGTGTTTCTCAGTTTTTTGGTTCATACGGAGCAGATTGTGCTGCTTGTGTACACAGGTGTTCTCCTGTCATCATGAGATGTGTGGTTATGGAGTCACACTGTGTTTGTCCAGTAATGATGACAGCACTGTCAATCCGTGAGCCTGTGTGTGAATGTGTCGTTCTGTTCCTCAGGCGTGTGTTGAGAACCGTGAAAGATCTGGATTATTGTGCAGTTCTCGTCTCTCTGAAGGTTTCATCTGTTCCTCAGGCGTGTGTTGAGAACCGTGAAAGATCTGGATTATTGTGCAGTTCTCGTCTCTCTGAAGGTTTCATCTGTTCCTCAGGCGTGTGTTGAGAACCGTGAAAGATCTGGATTATTGTGCAGTTCTCGTCTCTCTGAGGGTTTCATCTGTTCCTCAGGCGTGTGTTGAGAACCGTGAAAGATCTCGATTATTGTGCAGTTCTCGTCTCTCTGAGGGTTTCATCTGTTCCTCAGGCGTGTGTTGAGAACCGTGAAAGATCTGGATTATTGTGCAGTTCTCGTCTCTCTGAAGGTTTCATCTGTTCCTCAGGCGTGTGTCGAGAACCGTGAAAGATCTCGATTATTGTGCAGTTCTCGTCTCTCTGAAGGTTTCATCTGTTCCTCAGGCGTGTGTTGAGAACCGTGAAAGATCTCGATTATTGTGCAGTTCTCGTCTCTCTGAAGGTTTCATCTGTTCCTCAGACGTGTGTTGAGAACCGTGAAAGATCTCGATTATTGTGCAGTTCTCGTCTCTCTGAAGGTTTCATCTGTTCCTCAGGCGTGTGTTGAGAACCGTGAAAGATCTCGATTATTGTGCAGTTCTCGTCTCTCTGAAGGTTTCATCTGTTCCTCAGGCGTGTGTTGAGAACCGTGAAAGATCTCGATTATTGTGCAGTTCTCGTCTCTCTGAAGGTTTCATCTGTTCCTCAGGCGTGTGTTGAGAACCGAGAAAGATCTCGATTATTGTGCAGTTCTCGTCTCTCTGAAGGTTTCATCTGTTTCTCAGGCGTGTGTTGAGAACCGTGAAAGATCTCGATTATTGTGCAGTTCTCGTCTCTCTGAAGGTTTCATCTGTTCCTCAGGCGTGTGTTGAGAACCGAGAAAGATCTGGATTATTGTGCAGTTCTCGTCTCTCTGAAGGTTTCATCTGTTCCTCAGACGTGTGGCGAGAACTGTGAAAGATCTCGATTATTGTGCAGTTTTCGTCTCTCTGAAGGTTTCATCTGTTCTTCAGGCGTGTGTCGAGAACCGTGAAAGATCTCGATTATTGTGCAGTTCTCGTCTCTCTGAAGGTTTCATCTGTTCCTCAGGCGTGTGTTGAGAACCGTGAAAGATCTCGATTATTGTGCAGTTCTCGTCCCTCTGAAGGTTTCATCTGTTCCTCAGGCGTGTGTTGAGAACCGTGAAAGATCTCGATTATTGTGCAGTTCTCGTCCCTCTGAAGGTTTCATCTGTTCCTCAGGCGTGTGTTGAGAACCGTGAAAGATCTCGATTATTGTGCAGTTCTCGTCTCTCTGAGGGTTTCATCTGTTCCTCAGGCGTGTGTTGAGAACCGTGAAAGATCTCGATTATTGTGCAGTTCTCGTCTCTCTGAGGGTTTCATCTGTTCCTCAGGCGTGTGTCGAGAACCGAGAAAGATCTCGATTATTGTGCAGTTCTCGTCTCTCTGAAGGTTTCATCTGTTCCTCAGGCGTGTGTCGAGAACCGAGAAAGATCTGGATTATTGTGCAGTTCTCGTCTCTCTGAAGGTTTCATCTGTTCCTCAGGCGTGTGTTGAGAACCGTGAAAGATCTCCATTATTGTGCAGTTCTCGTCTCTCTGAAGGTTTCATCTGTTCCACAGGCGTGTGTTGAGAACCGTGAAAGATCTCGATTATTGTGCAGTTCTCGTCCCTCTGAAGGTTTCAACTGTTCCTCAGATGTGTGTCGAGAACCGTGAAAGATCTGGATTATTGTGCAGTTCTCGTCTCTCTGAAGGTTTCATCTGTTCCTCAGGCGTGTGTCGAGAACCGAGAAAGATCTGGATTATTGTGCAGTTCTCGTCTCTCTGAAGGTTTCATCTGTTCCTCAGGCGTGTGTTGAGAACCGTGAAAGATCTCCATTATTGTGCAGTTCTCGTCTCTCTGAAGGTTTCATCTGTTCCACAGGCGTGTGTTGAGAACCGTGAAAGATCTCGATTATTGTGCAGTTCTCGTCCCTCTGAAGGTTTCAACTGTTCCTCAGATGTGTGTCGAGAACCGTGAAAGATCTGGATTATTGTGCAGTTCTCGTCTCTCTGAAGGTTTCAACTGTTCCTCAGACGTGTGTCGAGAACCGTGAAAGATCTGGATTATTGTGCAGTTCTCGTCTCTCTGAAGGTTTCAAATGTTCCTCAGGCGTGTGTCGAGAACCGTGAAAGATCTGGATTATTGTGCAGTTCTCGTCTCTCTGAAGGTTTCAACTGTTCCTCAGACGTGTGTCGAGAACCGCGAAAGATCTGGATT
The DNA here is from genome assembly GCA_022828995.1 of Vimba vimba. NCBI lineage: Eukaryota > Metazoa > Chordata > Actinopteri > Cypriniformes > Leuciscidae > Vimba > Vimba vimba. The sequence continues at coordinate 35,431,794 of CM040833.1, forward strand.
ATTGTGCAGTTCTCGTCTCTCTGAAGGTTTCATCTGTTCCTCAGGCGTGCGTTGAGAATCGAGAAAGATCTCGATTATTGTGCAGTTCTCGTCTCTCTGAGGGTTTCATCTGTTCCTCAGGCGTGTGTCGAGAACCGAGAAAGATCTCGATTATTGTGCAGTTCTCGTCTCTCTGAAGGTTTCATCTGTTCCTCAGGCGTGTGTTGAGAACCGAGAAAGATCTCGATTATTGTGCAGTTCTCGTCTCTCTGAAGGTTTCAACTGTTCCTCAGACGGGTGTCGAGAACCGTGAAAGATCTCGATTATTGTGCAGTTCTCGTCTCTCTGAAGGTTTCATCTGTTCCTCAGGCGTGTGTTGAGAACCGAGAAAGATCTCGATTATTGTGCAGTTCTCGTCTCTCTGAAGGTTTCATCTGTTCCTCGGGCGTGTGTTGAGAACCGAGAAAGATCTCAATTATTGTGCAGTTCTCGTCTCTCTGAAGGTTTCAACTGTTCCTCGGACGGGTGTCGAGAACCGTGAAAGATCTGGATTATTGTGCAGTTCTCGTCTCTCTGAAGGTTTCAACTGTTCCTCAGACGTGTGTCGAGAACCGTGAAAGATCTGGATTATTGTGCAGTTCTCGTCTCTCTGAAGGTTTCAACTGTTCCTCAGACGTGTGTCGAGAACCGTGAAAGATCTGGATTATTGTGCAGTTCTCGTCTCTCTGAAGGTTTCAACTGTTCCTCAGACCTGTGTCGAGAACCGAGAAAGATCTGGATTATTGTGCAGTTCTCGTCTCTCTGAAGGTTTCATCTGTTCCTCGGGCGTGTGTTGAGAACCGAGAAAGATCTCGATTATTGTGCAGTTCTCGTCTCTCTGAAGGTTTCATCTGTTCCTCAGGCGTGTGTTGAGAACCGTGAAAGATCTGGATTATTGTGCAGTTCTCGTCTCTCTGAGGGTTTCATCTGTTCCTCAGGCGTGTGTCGAGAACCGAGAAAGATCTCGATTATTGTGCAGTTCTCGTCTCTCTGAAGGTTTCAACTGTTCCTCAGGCGTGTGTTGAGAACCGTGAAAGATCTCGATTATTGTGCAGTTCTCGTCTCTCTGAAGGTTTCATCTGTTCCTCAGGCGTGTGTTGAGAACCGTGAAAGATCTCGATTATTGTGCAGTTCTCGTCTCTCTGAAGGTTTCATCTGTTCCTCGGGCGTGTGTTGAGAGCCGAGAAAGATCTCGATTATTGTGCAGTTCTCGTCTCTCTGATGGTTTCATCTGTTCCTCGGGCGTGTGTTGAGAACCGAGAAAGATCTCGATTATTGTGCAGTTCTCGTCTCTCTGAAGGTTTCATCTGTTCCTCAGGCGTGTGTTGAGAACCGTGAAAGATCTGGATTATTGTGCAGTTCTCGTCTCTCTGAGGGTTTCATCTGTTCCTCAGGCGTGTGTCGAGAACCGAGAAAGATCTCGATTATTGTGCAGTTCTCGTCTCTCTGAAGGTTTCAACTGTTCCTCAGGCGTGTGTTGAGAACTGTGAAAGATCTCGATTATTGTGCAGTTCTCGTCTCTCTGAGGGTTTCATCTGTTCCTCAGGCGTGTGTCGAGAACCGAGAAAGATCTCGATTATTGTGCAGTTCTCGTCTCTCTGAAGGTTTCAACTGTTCCTCAGGCGTGTGTTGAGAACCGTGAAAGATCTCGATTATTGTGCAGTTCTCGTCTCTCTGAAGGTTTCATCTGTTCCTCAGGCGTGTGTTGAGAACCGTGAAAGATCTCGATTATTGTGCAGTTCTCGTCTCTCTGAAGGTTTCATCTGTTCCTCGGGCGTGTGTTGAGAGCCGAGAAAGATCTCGATTATTGTGCAGTTCTCGTCTCTCTGAAGGTTTCATCTGTTCCTCGGGCGTGTGTTGAGAGCCGAGAAAGATCTCGATTATTGTGCAGTTCTCGTCTCTCTGAAGGTTTCATCTGTTCCTCGGGCGTGTGTTGAGAGCCGAGAAAGATCTCGATTATTGTGCAGTTCTCGTCTCTCTGAAGGTTTCAACTGTTCCTCAGACGGGTGTCGAGAACCGAGAAAGATCTCGATTATTGTGCAGTTCTCGTCTCTTTGAAGGTTTCAACTGTTCCTCAGACGGGTGTCGAGAACCGTGAAAGAGCTCGATTATTGTGCAGTTCTCGTCTCTCTGAAGGTTTCATCTGTTCCTCAGGCGTGTGTTGAGAGCCGAGAAAGATCTCGATTATTGTGCAGTTCTCGTCTCTTTGAAGGTTTCATCTGTTCCTCAGGCGTGTGTTGAGAGCCGAGAAAGATCTCGATTATTGTGCAGTTCTCGTCTCTTTGAAGGTTTCATCTGTTCCTCAGGCGTGTGTTGAGAGCCGAGAAAGATCTCGATTATTGTGCAGTTCTCGTCTCTCTGAAGGTTTCATCTGTTCCTCAGGCGTGTGTTGAGAGCCGAGAAAGATCTCGATTATTGTGCAGTTCTCGTCTCTCTGAAGGTTTCATCTGTTCCTCAGGCGTGTGTTGAGAGCCGAGAAAGATCTCGATTATTGTGCAGTTCTCGTCTCTCTGAAGGTTTCAACTGTTCCTCAAACGGGTGTCGAGAACCGAGAAAGATCTCGATTATTGTGCAGTTCTCGTCTCTCTGAAGCTTTCATCTGTTCCGCAGGCGTGTTGAGAACCGTGAAAGATCTCGATTATTGTGCAGTTCTCGTCTCTCTGAAGCTTTCATCTGTTCCTCAGGCGTGTTGCGAACCGTGAAAGATCTCGATTATTGTGCAGTTCTCGTCTCTCTGAAGGTTTCATCTGTTCCTCAGGCGTGTGTTGAGAACCGTGAAAGATCTCGATTATTGTGCAGTTCTCGTCTCTCTGAGGGTTTCATCTGTTCCTCAGGCGTGTTGAGAACCGTGAAAGATCTCGATTATTGTGCAGTTCTCGTCTCTCTGAAGGTTTCATCTGTTCCTCAGGCGTGTGTTGAGAACCGTGAAAGATCTCGATTATTGTGCAGTTCTCGTCTCTCTGAGGGTTTCAACTGTTCCTCAGGCGTGTGTTGAGAACCGTGAAAGATCTCGATTATTGTGCAGTTCTCGTCTCTCTGAGGGTTTCATCTGTTCCTCAGGCGTGTGCTGAGAGCCAAGAAAGATCTCGATTATTGTGCAGTTCTCGTCTCTCTGAAGGTTTCATCTGTTCCTCAGGCTTGTGTTGAGAACCGTGAAAGATCTCGATTATTGTGCAGTTCTTGTGTACTCGAGACAACAAAAATATGAAATATAGAAATATATAAAATGTAGAAATATATAAAACACAATTACACCACTACCAGCCTGAACCACTGAAACAAGGCAGGATGATCCACGTTTTCATGTTGTTTACACCAGATTCTGACCCTTCATCTGAACGTCACAGCAGAAATCCAGACTCATCAGTTTCTCCAGTCTTCTGTTGTCCAGTTTTGTGAATTGTGACGCGTTCAAAATCACTTAAATCGCCTTTCTTCCCCATTATAATGCTCAGTTTGAACTTCGGCAGATAAATTATTTGTATGATATGTCAATAACATCTACTGTAGCTCCTAGTCCTAACTATGCATTATGTGTAAAGTTTCCAGCATCAAGTTATATTTCTGTCCTCACTGACACTTGTACAGCTTGTGAATTTGTGAATGTGAAGCTTGATTTTGTACCTATAAAATGTAATTGTGAGTTGACCTTCCCAGCGAATACAAAACAAAATACCACTAGTTTGAACAAACACTATAGCTTCACTCTCGGAATAGTTTTAGTTTGTCAAAGGATAATGACAATTTTAATGTATTTGATTATGGCAGGAATAGATCGGCTACATAATGCCCAGTGTCAGATCTAGACAGGCGGAGCTAGGGGAGGAGGAGGGGCGAGACCACCGGGTTACAGTGTTGAGCGAGCGAGCTCATTGGCTGCAGATACACCAGAGGCCAATCAGCTTGTGCCATGTAATATACGATGTGATCTCTACATATCAGGGATCTATCAGCACCATCAGGAGTTTCATGACTGCGCTGATTATTATAAAACATTTCTGTGTAGCTTTATTGTCGACATAAAAGTATGATGCCTAGTCGGGCGGAGCCATCTTGGCAGCACGTCACTCCAAAAATTAAATAAAGATAAACGAAAATTAAAAAAATCACCCCCCTCACAGTTGTCATGAAGGGCAAAATTAGCTTTTGAGACCAAAACCACTTTTAGCACCAGACTGTAAACACGTTTTTTTCTGCTGTAAATTTGGGCATTTTAACATGAGGGTCTATGGGATTGACTCTCTTCTGCAGCCTGTCTCTAGTGGCCAGTGGATGAACTGCAGTTTAAGTCACTTCTGTGTTGGATGTGTTGGATTGAAGAGAGAGACGGGAAGATTGCCGTTTGGTTTGACTGAGTGAATAACTTGACTAGATGGGGATGGGAAGCCTAAGTCATCTTCCTTGACACACTGATTCTTCCCCTCGAGAAACAGAAGTTGGATTTCTTATTAGTTAAGAACTTTTAGGTAAAACATTCATCCTGAAACCTTGAGATAAAAATACCCATTGTTACGGACAGGAACTGCTTCAAGTGTTTGTATAGAGTGATAATTCTGTTCTTTGGGGAAGGGGAGCGCAGATTCCTCAGGATAATACGCTAGTAATAGCTCGTCGTCATTATCTGTCATTACTTGTCAGGGTCACTAACAGACTTCTATTGTTCAGCCTTGCCAGAGTTTGTTTGTTTAAACTCCTGCAGCATCTCCTGTTCCTGTCAATCATGCTAGGACACACCCCCCTCGGCAACACACACACACACACACACACACACACACACACACACAGGTGTGCTCGGGTGAATCTCATGTAAGCTGTGCACATCTGAGGTTATTCTGGACTGGCAATGCAGATCTGAGCGACTCTAAAAACAGAAAGTGGGGCAGAAATCCTCCAGTCTGTTCCCATCAGCCCCTGGGGCAGCGCCGATCTTCTCTGGCCTGCTTTAGTTCGTGCTCGTGGTGATAGCATCCATTATTCATCTGAGCGCAGAGATTGTGTAGGTCACTGTAAAGTTTCCTCTGTTCTTCTCCTGCCACTTTCATATCTTTGAGGAGAAGTGGACACATTTACATGTGAATCTGACCAGTTCAAACATAGGGCCGCCATCACCCGTTATAACTTACCAATCAACTAACATGATCTTTATAATGGTATTGTAATGTATCCTAGGCTAAAACTAGGCCTTGTTCTATTGACCAATGTCATTTCGGGAGAGATAATTTGCTGGTTTCTTCTGTGTTTAAAAGAGTGTGAGTGCCGTGGACGGATCCAGACTGTCAGACACTTTGAATTCACGTGTATTATGACATTGCATCAGGAGCTGACTAGCAAAATACTAAAGTCAAAGTTTCTATACGCAGTCACAGAGAAAACACACTAGAGCATTATTTGTTTTTCCCCTTTCATTTTAGTGTTACTGTGTTTTTGTTGTTGTTGTAATGATACTGTTTGTTATTCACAAGCAGTGGGAGAATGTGTTGCTGTAAATAAATTACTGCAAACAAATAAAATATATAAATAAATACAAATCATGGCCAAAGCTTTGATAGCATCCTTTACAGAGGAATTAGAGACGGTCCAGATGACCTTTCATTCTTTAGGTTAAAGTTCAATTAATATAGACATACAAGTAAAAATAATCAAATATGAATTGCAGATGTTGTATAAATAAAAATATTAGGAATCATATTTTTGTCAAGTGGATGGGGGCCTAAATGTCCAGAACCGGCCCTGAAAATAAGACAAAACAAAGAAATAAAGACGATATATCTGTCGTACAGCTCAAAATGACAAGCTTGATGTATCGTGATGCATTTTATCTACAGTATAGTGTTGATTTCAGATCTGTTTTTAATAAACAAAAAAAAATAGTCCGTTTAGAAACCAGCATGATAAAACACACACATGCATTGGTATTATCATTAAAATAATACTATATATATATATATATATATATATATATATATATATATATATGTACATATATATATATATATATATATGTACATATATATATATATATATATATATGTACATATATATATATATGTACATATATGTATATATATGTACATATATGTATATATATGTACATATATGTATATATATGTACATATATATGTATATATATATGTATGTATGTGTATATATATGTATGTATGTGTATATATATGTATATATGTGTATATATGTATATATGTGTATATATATATATATATATATATATATATATATGTATGTATATGTATATGTATATATGTATGTGTATGTGTATGTGTGAGTGTGTGTGACTGTATCTGTATAAAAACTTGTAAAGATATTAACCTATAATATCACAGCCAATTAAATTCTGATAAAAAAAAAAAAAAACATTATTTCCATCTGAATATTCTATTTAGCTCATAAAGATGTTATGTCAAATGTATTAAAGTATATAATTCACGCTGGTAAATATTCCAGAGTAAGTGTAATAAAATAAGTGCTTGTAGTGTTGCCAGATCAGAAGATGCTGAAGACGTCTGGACACCGACACACACTGCCGTATGGTGAGAAGCTCCATCAGTTCCTCTCCGTCACCGGAGAGAATCGAGCCTGAGCTCTGAGACGGTCGAGCCTCTAACCTTTGGCTGAACCGCCGGGATCCTGGAGCTTCTCAGACCGCAGGAAGAAAGAGAGCATTCTTCTCCTCATACACTAACCCTGCTGTCTGACTCTCCATATACTATAACCCTGCTGTCTGACAGATCCTCTGCTCAGAACAGTTCACAGCAGTAACACACATCAAGTGCCTTTACCAGTGTCTTTAAGAACACTCTGAGAATACGCCATGGGCTTCTCAGTCTCTGCTTCTCCCCCCTCTCTCTTCTTCCAGTGCTTTCTGTCTGCCGGTCAAAAGGGTCTAAATGGTCCTCACACTAGATTTTGAACATGGACAATAAATCGATGCATCGCGATTCATGGATCAATTCCTTTTTTTTCTGAATGCATCACGCTTTTCTCTCGAATCGATTCTGAGCTTAGTTTTTAACAGCAGATTGTGCTCTAGGCTAGTTTTAACCGCACACTCAAATGCTCACGAAGAACAACACTTGGATGTTGAACTTGCACCTCAGAATGCTTTTATGATTAATGTAAACATCCCACTGCAAACAACCTTTTCAAACTTTATGAATGATTATTTTATGGAAGATTCAAGTTGTGTGTGTGAAGCCAGCAGATGACGACTGTTTCTAGAGCACACAGTGCCATCTGCTGTTAAAAACTAAGCTCCGAATCGATTCAAGTGAGAATTGCGATGCATTCGGAAAAAATTGGAATCAATCCAGAATAATTTCTCGATTCATGATGCATCGATTCATTGTTATTTTCCTTCAAGTTTTCAGTGTACAGACGACTAACCCATTGTCAAAACGATCCCCATTCACACGGATCTGCGAAAACCACTAAAAACGCTGTATTCTGCTGCCAGGCCAGTAGATGGCGATAAAACACTATAGACTGAACAAGGTATACGCATGTGCATGACGTCATCGTCTTCAGAGTTTCGTGTTTCTGTTGTTTACATAAACACCGTTTTCAAAAACTTGCACTTTGAAATGCGTTTTCAAAAGTTTGTGTTTTCAGGCACCCAAAACACTGTTGTGTAAATGAACGGCCAAAATGCATAAAAGGTTTTACGTTTTTAAAAACGGTTGAAAACGGTGTTGTGTAAACAGACAGTATCGATCTTCTGTTGGTCACATGTGCTGTAACACTCAGCTCAATCGGTTGAGTTACAAGAGTTAAAATTGGCGTCCAGTCAAACTGTGTGAGGATGAGAGTGTTTAAGAATGATGAGACCGACAACAGAAAAAAGATGAATAAATAAAGTGCATTTAGAATATTCACAAGGAACTTAAAACAACACAATAAAACTAGAATAACTTAGGCTGTTAAAAGCATGGAGTCCGTTTGCACCATACCCTAAAACAGTCCATAAGAATCGTGTTGCTAGTCCCAAAGTGAATGTGAGAAATGTCCACCGGTGTATATACAAAGTCCACGGAAGTGATGATCCAAATTGTGCTGGAAAGGAAAGTCCACAAAGGTAACTCCACATCCAGTTAGCTGATGATCGCCCTTTGATCGTAATGTGAGCAACAACCATGTTTGCATGCCATGCTGCCTCCTTTATACTGTCTATTTCCTGTTTCCTGTCATGTGATCACTCACATGACAGGCAGACCTATAATCATTTAAAGACATATACACACAAAACAGATAAGAGGAAAAAAATGGACTAAAATGACTAAGACAACATGTAAACCTAATTAAAACATTAAAACTCTAATACAGTCAGTTAGTTGGATTATTGTCTGATGACCAGGACTGCACATGAAAGAATGATGCCCATTTTCTGATCTCACAATGCCTTTTCATGAAAACGGTACAGTAATTAAGTGTTGCTGGAAGCATGATAATTGCTTGAAGTCGCAGACTTGATGATGGTGTTTAGACTCTGTGGTTTTCCTTTCAGATTGCTGGTTTATGAAAATGATCTTGAGATCACCATGGTAACAGGCTGGGTCTGTTTCTGAGGGTTTGCTTTGGTGCTGTTGGTAATTTTCATCAGTAGCAGGAATCCGCTCTGATTGGACACTGATGCCTTTGAAGCTAGTTCAAAAGTCAAGAAGTTTTCCAAGGACTCTGCAGTGAGATCATGCTGTGATATGAGGATTTGTATGGAATAGATCAGTGAGAAGCTGGCGTTTCTGTTTCCATTCAATTCTGTTTATGTGTCAAGTATCGCACCTTGCAGAGAAAGTTTGAGTAATTCGTATCGGGGGCTTGTTTATTTCATGAAAATGACTTTACATCATCCAGTTATATGGCTACTGAATAAATAAATTGAGATGAAGTTGAAGTGATTGTATGATGTGAGAAGAGAGATGAAACTAGTGGTCATTATACAAAAATAACGCTCAGTGCCTCGAGTCATAATCAAATACTCTAGAGAACCTGTAATAATCTTTAATAATACAAATAAAAAGTATTCTTTTTAATGTATGGTGAAATTCTAAGAAAATTTGCTTAATTTTTTACAAAAAAGGCTGTATAAATGCTACAGTAAAAACATGTTAAATGTAAGTGATCTTACTATATATAGTAAAAATGGTAAAATCATTGCAAAACTAAGTTTAATATTGCATTGTCATAAAAAAAATGTTTTTTGCAAGTAAAAATAACTATGAATTACTACATAATTAATGGAGAAACAGTAGATAAGCAATCCAAACAAGAGAACAGGCATAGAAACAACATACAGGAATGCTCAGAATTGAAGCAGAAGCAAACAAGACTTCACATCGTTGGCTAATGACAACCAGCTGGTTCCAATGATGAGTCCGGGCAGAGGATTGTGGGAAATGGAGTCCTAGAACCAGGCAGAGGTCAGAATCTAGGGAAGTGGATGTGTGATTTTCTTTCCTCAAACCCCAGATTTCATTGGCTAAGGTTAAGGTGAAGGGTGAAGTTGGAGATCAGTGTTTGGTGTAGGGCAACTTCGGTCCTGGAGGGACTCCTACAGAGTTTAGCTTCAACCCTAATCAAACACACCTGAACAAGCTAATCAAGGTCCTCAGGATTACTAGAAAATTACAGGCAGGTGATTTTTTCAGGGTTGGAGCTAAACTCTGTAGGACAGTGGCCCTCCAGGACCGAAGTTGCCCATCCCTGGTGTAGGCAGTCAGCACTGTGATTGGCTTGACCAATGAAATCTTCAGGATCGGCTGCTGGGTGGAGTTTGTGCTGAACTGGTTTGGGGAAACAGGAGAGGCAGTGAGTTTGACATTCCTACAAATCACATTCAGTTTTATTTAAATATTTTTTTCCCCCTATTTCAGTAGAAGAATTTATTTTCCTTATTATTTTCATTTCTATTCCATTATTTTAATTGTCTGTCGCTCTAATGGTCATTATTCATAGAAGTGCTAGTTCTGATCAAGTTTAATTCATCACGTGGCAAAGCAGATTGTATTTGCCAGTGGGTTGGTACAGTATATTAACATGACATCACTTATATGTTCAGTTATGAACTGTAAAACCTCCACCGAAACATCATCATCATTTTACAGTCGTCACCTTCAGGTTTGGAGAGAGACGCTTCACTCAAACATCTCCTGCTGTTCAGATCATCATCAGCATGCTGTTCTTCTCATGAGAAAATCTCTGCCTTGTTTTTGCTGTAGTAACTTTTCTGTGTTGTGCCTATCTGGATTCCTCCTGCTGCGCACAACAAAGCCGGGGAAGTGGTAAACTTGGACACGGATGCGTGAGAATGGGCTGTTGTTATGTCATTAAAGCGTCCGCCGGGAGCAGAGCCACAGAAAAAAGGAAACATCTTTTGATTGTTTAGAGAAACAATGTGGACGCGCACTGGGATGCATTCCGCGCGCAGCAGCATTCCAGCGACTGATGGAGCGGCCCGGGGCGACCTGCGCCGCGCTTTCCATTGTGAAGTAATGCCATGCGTCGGCCAGAAGCTACTGTGTGTACGGGCTCATGCTGACGCTCTACACCACAAACAGCTGTTCCTATGATGGACAGCTCTCTCGTAAATATTCTTTATATGTGTTCGGTTGAATGGTTTATCAGGCACACTGAATGTTCCAGATCTTCCTAAGACCTATAAAATACTGCTGGCCAGTTCTGGAGGGTTTTTATTAATGTTCCCAAATTTGTTCAAGGGTTTCAGAGTTTGGACTGGACAGGGTCAGAATGGGTTTCTTAGGTAGGTCCATGGTATCAAGAGTGAAAGTACCAGACAGTAGATCAAACCGTTTTCATGGTATTTCAGCACTTCACAAATGCCCTATAATCACTTGAGTAGAGACACTGTAACTCGAATTCAGTCCTCCAAATGTCCATCAGTAAGGCCTGTTCTGTGTTTGTTATGAATACAATTCATAACTGAAAATGCAGATTCACACATGTAAGTTGAACCAAAAAGACAGGAAGCTGTGCACATATGAATGTATGTCTCTGGGTCAACAAGTTTTCTAAAGTCTGTTGCCCCCTGATGGGCTTTGAGGTTAATGTCAGTTTGCAGAGGGAGAGACTCCATCTCAAGCTCACTAGAAACCAGGTTAAATATGCATCACTTAGTTTCTCAGAAATGTGTAAAATGTCCACTTGCATGAGAGGATTTGCAGTGAAGGACACACATGGTTCCAGCTTATTAAAGTCACTGAATCTGTCCTCAGATTTTTGTCCAAGCCTGAGTTCAAAGTCCTGATGTAATGCCCTGTCAAAGACCTCAGATGCAAAAGCATCGACTGAATGGATGGAAAGTGATGTAATTTCTTCCCCTGTAAATACGGCTGATTTTGGCTTTGAATGCTTTTACAGCACTGATCATGTCACTGATTGTCTTACGTTTGCCTTGCAGTTCACAGTTCAGATGATTCAGTTTCCCAGTGATGTGAGTTAGGAAGGAAAGATCCAGTAGTCATCAGATGTTACCAGCTTTTCAAATGGCACGTTCTTGTCCATTAAGTACTTCTTCACCGCATTATAAATATCAACACTCCTCGTTGTTGTCTTGAAGGGGAATTACTGTCAGAAATTCCTCTTTCACTGAAAACTATTCTGATGAAAACCATGAGCTGCTCCACAGACTCGTCACACTGGATGGAGAAGCATCCGCAGGAACCCAAGTCTTTCTCCAGCTGCTCCATTACGCTCGCTGACAGCCATGACTCGTCTCGTTATTGTATTATCTGCGAGTTGAACATCGGAGAGTGTGGACATTATTTCATTTCCACTCTTGTGATCTTTAAACAGAGAGTTTGCTATCACAGTCATTGCTCCCTTGACATCTCAGAATGTTTTTGTGTGTTTCATCAAAAATTTAGCAGCTCAAAATGAAGCTTCGGTTGCAGCTTGTGACTTTTTTTTGCTGCCTGCTAACTTTTTCTTTCCTCAGTAATGCACTGGGTGGATAAGGCCACTGAAGGTCTCTTGGGTTGTGGTGAAATGTCTCTCCACATTGCGTCTCTTGGCCACCGCTCCACAGATGAGGCGTACAGCTTGATCTTTGACATTTGTGAGGAGGAATTATGTCTCCCACTCCTCCTTAAAGTCTCATTTTAGCATGACCTGGTGCATTATCATCCATGATTAATCTTTTTTGTTGTTGTTGTTGTTGAATTCACCTTATTTATGCCGTCAGACTGCCACCAACTCACAGAATAGCCTACAAGAAGCATAGCATACCTCAACGTACGTTGATACACACAGACTTCTAAATATTTAAAGTCCCTCTGTGGTGAAAATCCAGCTTTTAATGATGTTTATGTGTCTATGTGGTGTTTTTAATATGCTTTAAGTCAAACCAAGTGCAAATTCACAAGTCGACACCATTGCTCCATTGAGTATTTTCTCCTTAAAACTGCAGTGAATCAAAGACAGTCTCAAAAACACGCTTTGAAACCAATCTGGTGTGTTTCCTGATCGCAAGCTCCATCATTATCAGCAGTTCAACGAGTCTGTTTCCCGAAAACATAGTTCAAACGAACATTCGCAAACAGCATCGCAGAGTTGTGTGTTTGGACCGACAGCTCTCGTAACCTGTGGTTAGAAGCAGTTTCTTGTTTGCATGACATGTGGACTCATTAAATCCTTATCTTGAGCAGAATAAGAAAGCTGACATACAATACAATCTATATCTTATATTTAGAATACATACAAATGTAATTTACATCTTTTAGTTTGTCAAGAGATTTTAAACACTGTTTTTGAAGAGTGCGCATGTGTGAACATGCTCTAGTACGTAAGAACGAGCCTATGATTGAATCTGGAAATAAAGCAAAATAACTGAGAAAAATGAGAAATAGTCCTCAGATGTCATGTGCGTAATTTATACCAAAACATCTAGTGTTAATTCAATCTCTAATTAACTAACGCGGTTGAACGACCAATTAGCAACAATATAGTTTCGGGAAACAGTTGTGACTAGCTAGTTGATTTCTTCAACGATGCATTGTAGTGAAGCAGCGAGTTACGGCGTTGTACGGGATACGCACCCCTGGTCAACGTGTGATCGTCAACGAGTGGATCTCTGAGCTGGGTGAGTGAGTGGAGGCGGGGCTCATTTGCATATTTATAGAACCGCGTATACTAAATGAGGCAAGGGTGTATAGTTAAATTTAATACATTCATATTTTAAGGCATGGAAACATTTTTTCAAGGAAAAAACTTTTAAATATGTAATTTTGGTGATCAGAGATGAGTTTTAAGGGATAAAATTATTGACTACAGAGGGACTTTAAATTGATTGTTTGCAGAAATGATGGTATCACCACATTTTTTTAATTTCAGGATAGAATTGGTCCCGAAGCACCAGTACTTTTGACTAACTTACGAACAGGTATTAATATGCAAACCAACACTTCTGTTGAGGCCAGATAATGTTTAAATGGAAAATACAGTGTCCATTTTTATTTGGCCGAGCCAGTATATAATGGTCCATCGTCTGCTCTAGTAGCTAACTCTGCTAAATGAAATGATTGGTATTTGAATGTCTAATAAACATTTTATTCCACATACCTCACAAACTTTGGCAAATCTGCATTTAGATCTTGTGAAGTGTTCATCTGTATTCAGTATAAATACATTTGTAGAGTCCAGCTGTTACTGGACAAACTTTACATCCTTGATCTCGAATGATGCTGCATTACATTCATGCCATAATCATGGTGTCATGATCATTTTGCTTTACCTGGTCTTTATGAGACCAGTGCACACATACTCACTGATCCTCTCCTTCTGTGGATGATTCTATACAGTATGAATCAGCAGAAGAGAAATGACTGAGACTACAGTGTGTTTAATCTTGGCCAGTGTCCTTTTTACTAATTTAATTTGGCATTATTTAATTAATGTAAAGAAGTGATTATTTTAACTAAGAAAAATGCAACAAAAATAATTTCAGATATAATTTTTCCCTCATTCCACAATCAGAGACTTTTATTTTCACACATGTGGTTTGTTCTTCTTCTTCTATTCACAGTTCCTGAACGACTGTAGTGGACACAGACACTGCTTAAGTATAGTGTAATTTTAGCTTTGTTTGTTGGGAAAAGCATAAAAAGTTATATATGCCAGAAACTGGTATTTCGTAGAAACTGCTATTGTGGTGTCTTTGTCTTTTCCTCAGATCTGAGGCTCAAGTGTGTAACTCCAGCCAATCTCCTGCCAAGTTGTTCTTTCTGGACTATAAAAGCGTTTAGTAGATCTCAGCTATTTTGAGGAAGGATTGTAAAATGCACTTAAATAAATGAGCTGCTTTATTATGTAATAATTCTAGCACTATATAAACTGTGTGTGCGTAACCTGCTTACGTTGCCTCTGCGGGAGGAAAACACGAGCGGCACAGAAGGTAAATCCCACATGTCAGCAATAATTAGCATGACGCTCGCCTGAGAAAGAGATTTAGCCGGAATGACGGCCGCTTACTCCAAGCCTGTTAGAGAGAGAGAGAGAGAGAGAGAGTGTGAGAGAGAGAGAGGAGAGAGAGAGAGAGAGAGAGAGGAGAGAGAGAGCGGGACTATTTATTCTCTCTCTCTCTCTCTCTCTCTCTCTCTCTCTCTCTCTCTCTCTCTCTCTCTCTCTCTCTCTCTCTCTCTCTCTCTCTCTCTCTCTCTCACACACACACTCTCTCACACTCTTTCTCTCTCTCTCTCTCTCTCTCTCACACACACACACTCTCTCACACTCTTTCACACACACTCTCTCTCTCTCTCTCTCTGCTCTGAAATAAGCAGTGGAATAAGCTTTGATTTGCGCTGTGTCATAGAAGGTCATTTCCTGTTGTGTTGTTGATTTCCATCTTGAATTTCCTCTATTGTAATGCCAGAGTCTTCTCTGAGAAACACTGGTATAAACACTGAAAACTACACACCCGTGCTTTTGACTGCTGTGTGATAAACACGTGTGTGTGTTGCAGGCGGTGACCGGCAGGAGTTTCTCTGACAGGGACTTCAGAGCTGGACTCGACAACGGCATCTTACTGTGCGAGTGAGTAACTCTCTCAAACCACACACACACACACTTAAAGGGGCAGTGTGCCCAAAAAGTTTCATTCTGTCATCATTTACTTACTTTTTCTGTTTTTTGTGGAACAAACATTTTGCATATGTTTGTGAACGGTTTTTAATGTGTCTTCTGGAGTTTGTCTTGTTCTGGCAGATGTGGTTTTCTTTAGCAGGAACACGTCTTTGATCCTCCGTCATCAGAGAGACACAGTTCAGTAAACATGCCTGTCTTCAGCTCTGACAGCTTTAATCAGAACTAGTCTTATACGTTCTGGACTTTAGACATGTTTAAGGTGTGGGATCTGATCCCTTCTCACCACCCTGAGGAATATTCACTCCCACTTTATATTCGGTGTCTTGTTGTATTGTGAAACACTAGTGCTGGTTTTGAGGTGGATACGGGATTATTATAATTTCACTCAGAAATGAAAATTCAGTGAAGGACATTGAGGTCTAATGATGTCTGACCCCAACGCAGAAGAAATCAGTCATACGGGTCTGGAATGAGTAAATGATGACAGAAGTTTTGGTGAACTACCCCTTTAAGTAATAACTTTTGATATAATATATTAAAATGTCTGGTGCTGTCCTAAACTTATTTACGAGCATTGAAATAGATGCAAATGTTAAAAATATAAGCTGTAAACTGAATGTGGACCGCATATAATCTGCTCTTGGTATGTTTGAGTTCATATTGATCTACATTTTTTTTTCTGGGCAAATCCAGTCACTGTTTGAGACGCTGTTGAGATCTCCTGGAGTCACGTGTGTGAACACTGGCTCTTTTTCTCAGGGCGAAGCTGCAGGACACGTCTCATTTCATATGTGTAGTCTTGTTTGAGTAGAGCAGAAGCTTTGAAGGCCAGTTTTCATCAGCGTTGGTTTCCATTAGACTAATTGTTAACAGCAGTGTTTGTGTTGGGAGTTTTAGATCAACACTGCTTCTCATTAACAAATACAGTATGTACACACAGACAATCCCCTTTCCATAAACACACACGTTACCTCGCATTGTTCTTAATGCTGAAGATCTGCTCGCTCAGACAGGAAAGATCAGTCTGACTGACATGAAAATCAACCAATCACAGTTAGACACTTCAGGACAGGTGGATCTGAAACACAACTGGATCCAGCCTACAAGCTCATGGTGTTTTCTTGAGCTGTCAAGAAGCTGATCATCTGAGGAACTCTAGTGAGGACAGTTTCCCATCACATTTGCATTGTCTCACACAGGAAAAACAAGTAATAAACATCTTAGCCTGTGAACAGCAGTGGAGAAAATGAGCTTCTCCAGCACAGAGACACGGATAACATTCTCGTAGAGCTTTGCATTTCCCCCACCGTATCCAGCAGATCTTCATTTGATGGCATGTATGACACTAACAAGAGCTGGATATACAGATGTTTCCACACTAAAGCTCATGCCATCATCTCTCATCCCCTCAGCGTCACAGTCGGACCGTTTTCTAGATTCAATCGCGTTGTCAAAACTATCCCTGTGCACTCGGATCTGTGACAGCGGCTGTAAACGCTGTGTTCTGCTGTCAGGCCAGTAGATGGCGATGTCACCTGTAAAGAAACACTACATGCCTATAGACTGAACACACATGTGCATGACATCACCGTTTCCACAAATAGTTGTTTTATGCACGGAGACGATAACGTCATCGCTTTCAAGAACTTGCACTCTGAAACACGTTTTCAAAAGTTGCGTTTCCAGTCTTTTTCTTATATTCTGCTTATATTGATGGTTATTACACTTCAGCTCTATGCTGCCTCTGTTATATTAGAAAACAATGGAGGCTTCATAGAGAGGTGTGTGTGTGTGTGTGTGTGTGTGTGTGTGTGTGTGTGTGTGTGTGTGTGTGTGTGTGTGTGTGTGTGTGTGTGTGTGTGTGTGTGTGTGTGCTGAAGGTTAGTTCAGATGAAAAACGCTCAGGCCCAAATCCTCCTCAGGACATCAGCAAGTTAATGGACTCTAGAGTCACACACACGGTTTTAATTCTGACGAGCTGCTCTTCAGTTAGTGATGTTTTCAGGTCAAGGCTACTATATAAGCATGATGTATGATCTTCAGCATTAATGTGTGTCCTCAGCCTGACTTCTGTGTGTCTGGCCCGTGAAAGCCCTCATGTCTGATTCCTTTCAGATGCTCCAGGTGTTTCCTTAAACATTTCTCCAGCGCGACACCCAAAAACATACAAACTTCCTGAATGTTTTACTACAGAAAGGCGTTTATTTTGCTCTCCTTCCTGAAACTTGACAGCCATGGTACTGCACATTTAATGGTCTATCAGATCATGTTGTGTGTGTGTAGTCGTCAGTCCTTCGGGATCTGTACGCTGTTGAGTTTAGTGTGCTTGTCTTGAGTCAGAGCCCCTAAACTGCACATTAGCTTTTTCAGCCCATACTCAGTAAAATAAACTGTGCTTTAATCTACATGAACAGTCTGATCATCTGTTGAGAAGAGGCTTCAGTGAGCACTTCATGTCTGTTGTTCTTCTCATGCACTTGAACAGCCAATCAGAATGATTTCTCTCAACAACAGGCTTTGCCGCCAATTCAACACACTCAATCGCCCAAAAACCACAGATGCTGGTCCAACTGGTGCCAACAGAGACTAGGCCAACAGACGGCTGAAGGTCAGCTTGCGTTTCATGGCCTTTACTCCAACAAGAATAATATTTAAGGGTCACATTATGACTTTATGCCAGTGGTCTCCAGCATGGAGCCTGTGAGTTGTCCGCTAAGCGCATTAATAGCTCCAACTTTCCATTAGAGATCCGCTGTAAATCAGGGCTCCAGACGGTGACTAAATTGTATCATTTTGGGACCTTTTCTAAAACTATGCACTGGTGCTACTACAAAGTTACCCAACTCTCTTTGATTATGCACTGTCATTTGTGTTGCGTATGAGAAACATCGGATAGCAAACGCTTCAAAAGCGGAACGAAACTAATTTGAAGTGCGCAGCGTGGAGCATTTATCCGTTTGGCCCGGTAAACAGCGAGCGAGTCCAGAGCAGTGCTGGCAAAGCCACGAGAAGGCAAGCCTGCAACCTTTAGCCAAAGAAGCTGACGGCTAATGCTAACGCTGGTACGCAGGGAAGGAGAGCAGAGGCCGTTTGTTTTGATGGATGTAGGCTTCACTACACTGAATAAACCGCTTTTGTGAGGAAACACCTTATCATTTAAAGTCCCCCTGTGGTGAAAATATTTCAGGAATGATTGTTGAATAAATTTAAAATGCTTGTAAGCCTGAACCAGGGTATGAAGATGTTTTATTATTTCCCATATGATGGTGATTAAAAGTAAAGTAAAAGTGCACCACCATGTTATATTCATAATTAATTGAATACTGTTGAGTATATCAAACAAGTAGCCCTCTAGATTACTGTATCCCTCGAGGACACCCTTGCTCACAAAAGGATAATCACATTTACACCTTTTTTTCTGCCTAACACTCGCTAAAGAAATCTCACTCCAACACAAGAAAAGGAATTTGTTTGGAACTTTTAATTTCTCTTTGGAATGTTATCAGTAGCTGAAGAGCGTCTGGTGTGAGGAAACCTGATCGTGTGTGTTGCTTGTTCATGCAGACAGATGTGGAAACCTCCATTGATCGTGACTCTCTCTCTCTCTCTCTCTCTCTCTCTCTCTCTCTCTCTCTCTCTCAGACTGCTGAGCTCGATCAGACCGGGTCTGGTGAAGAAGATAAACCGGCTGCCCACTCCTGTAGCTGCTCTGGTAAGGGTTTCTAGTTTCTGCCCTGTGTCTTTTGTCTGAGTTTTGCACTGTTAATTAACAAGACAAAGAAACATTAGTGCTTTTGACACTTGATCTAGTTAACTCTGGGTAAAGACACACATTGTTCATAATTTACCTGGGGTAAACAATTAATCCTGGGTATTCATAAACTGGCGCTAACAATCTTATTTTTTATATACCTATAAAGGCTCAAGCGTTATGCACCTTGTATTATATATGAGCAATATCACAGGAGTAGCAGTGCGATATGGCTGTATATCAGCATGGCTGTGTTCCAGGTGGGGGGTTTGGGGGGGTCTGAAAACCAGTCAGTATCTGGTGTGACCACCATTTGCCTCACGCAGTGCAACACATCTCCTTCGCATAGAGTTGAACAGGTTGTTGATTGTGGCCTGTGGAATGTTGGTCCACTCCTCTTCATTGGCTGTGCGAAGTTGCTGGATATTGGCAGGACCTGGAACAAGCTGTGGCTGGTCTCAGTTGATCTTGGAGGTGAAGATGGTGGAGTTATATGTGGAGGTCCTGGGCTGGTGTGGTTACACGTGGTCTGCGGTTGTGAGGCCGGTTGGATGTACTGCCAAATTCTCTGAAACGCCTTTGGAGACGACTTATTCAATTCACAGGCAACAGCTCTGGTGGACACTCCTGCAGTCAGCATGCCAATTGCACGCTCCCTCAAAACTTGCGACATCTGTGGCATTGTGCTGTGTGATAAAACTGCACATTTTAGAGTGGCCTTTTATTGTGGCCAGCCTAAGGCACACCTGTGCAATAATCATGCTGTCTAATCAGCATCTTGATATGCCACACCTGTGAGGTGGATGGATTATCTCGGCAAAGGAGAAGTGCTCACTAACACAGATTTAGACAGATTTGTGAACAATATTTGAAAGAAATGGGCCTTTTGTGTTCATAGATAAAGTCTTAGATCTTTGAGTTCAGCTCATGAAAAAATGGGGCCAAAAACAAAAGTGTTGCGTTTATAATTTTGTTCAGTGTATATGTCATGTTTAACCACTATCTACATACCATCTGTAAATTCCCGAAGGACTATCCGAGATGATGCTGTTCTCTGCGGGATCATGAGCACTGAACGAACGCTGATGGCCTGGAGCTCGCATCGGCAAAAGCGTATCAACAGATTGTAAAATAGGCACTATGATTATATATTAGTCACATATTTGACATCTAAATAATTACATTCTCGCATAAAAAACTTTTAAAACTACATTTCGTGACACAACAACAGTAGTATTTTTTTTAAATATGGTGGATTTGCTGGACCGCCATGACAGTCGCAGACGGAGTGATACAAACGGTGAAACGGTTCCAGTTCTGATACTGGGAGAATATTGCACTGCTGGAAAAGGCTCTCAGCCAATCAGATTCGAGAACCAGAAAGAACTGTTGTGTAAATAAATATATATTGCAGACTGCTATCATCTTTTCTGAAATGGACTTTTCAGACTATAAAGGTAAAAGTAAAACCTTACTTCACTTCAACTGATGCATTTTCCATTTTTCCCCTCCAATGTTTTTCTGTGGCTGAGTGAAGTGTGTGAATATGAGATGCTGGATTTGGTGTTGGTTGTAAATATCTAGCTGTAACAGCACATCAGCGATGATAACGCGGGGTTAAGCACTGTGTGAAAAGCCTCTTATGATGATATGAAATAAGAAATTCTGCTCTATTATTTGTGACAGTAGTGATCATGTGAAATGTTTTCCTGCCACTGACACACAAGATGCTCTTATCGGAACATTTTCAAGTTAAATCTCATGGTAAATCTGCCTGGAAACATGTGAACAACACTTTACTTCCTGGCAGACTGGTGAAAGTGTGATCGCTGACTAAAGCTGCTGTCAGATTAGAACTGCAGATTCAGGCAGTGCTTACATTATACATTTTACTTCTTGAAATAAATCAATACTTTTATTCATCAAGGACGCATTAAATTGATCAAAAGTGACAGTAAAGACATTTATAATGTTACAAAAGATTCAAATAAATGCTGTTCTTTTCAACTTTCTATTCATCAAACAATCCTGAAAAACATGGTTTCCACAAAAATATTAACTGTTTTTTAACATTGATAAATGTTTCTTGAGCATCAAATCATCATATTAGAGTGATTTCTGAAGGATCATGTGACACTGAAGACTGGAGTAATGATGCTGGAAATTCAGCTTTGATCACAGGAATAAATTACACTTTACTATATATTCACATAGAAAACAGCTGTTTTACATTGGAATAATATTTCATAATTTTACTGTATTTTTGATCAAATAAATGTAGCCTTGGTGAGCAGAAGCAACAGAAACATTAAAAATCTTACTGACCCCAAACTGTTGATGGTACATGAATGCTTTGTGGAAATATTCTGTTGGTCTAACCTTTGCTGATCATGAAACTCTTACGCTGTGGTGGGTTAAATTCATTTTTCCTACTGAAATATTACATTTTTATTGCTGAGAATATAAAAACAAAAGTAAATCATTTTGCTGTTAGGATGCAGTTCCTCAGTGATGCCTCTCAGACGCAAATATCTGGCTGCACTGAGATTAATATGTAAATGTTTCTGAAAACATTTTGAAAGGTTTACATCGTTCACAGAATCCCTGGGAAAATCACTTGATGTTTATGTTTGAGATAATGTAAGATATGTGTTCTCTGAATGGTCAGATAATCCAGCGTCAGAGTCAGTGTGGCGTTCGAGAGCGTTCGCGTTCCCCTTCGACAGAGATCAACACATCTGCAGGGAATCTGATGAATCTTCTTGAGTTGCTTCATGGCACAGGTTTGGTAGCTTGATGTTGGCAAAGCTTTAAGGTCATCATGTGCTTTCAGAGTTCAGCTGCAAGCGGATATTAGTCAAAATGTTAAACTTTATATTGGGTTAAAATCACGCTGAGGTTTCAGGCTAATGAATGCACCTCTTGTTTTCTTTAAGGGTGTTCTTTCAGTTTCGCCCTCCACCTCCTTTTGTCCTCTGACATCAGTGCCGAGTCCCGTGCGCTCCTCTGAGTGAATGAAAACAAGTGTGCACTAGAGAGGGCGGCGACTCTGGCATAATAGAAAACTTAATAAGAGTTTGAAGGAAGACATTGTAAAAATAACAGGTGTTAATCAGCCGGCGCTTAGAATGAGTGTTTTGAAGGAAGTGTGGTTTGGCTGGGCCGTCTTATCTTCGCCGTCCACCCCTCCTATGGCTCGTAACAGGCATGGGTAATTACACGCCAGCATTCCTCAAATCTCTCTCTCTATCGCTCTCTGCCTGGTTTCCCCCGTGTCTCGCTGTGATCCCAGAGCTACAATTACACCACAATATCTTATTGCACATTAAAGCCCTGGAATGCATCCTCTCGCCCGTTATATCAGACAAGATCTCTTGTGTTTGCATTACATTAACTCTGGATCTATCATCTATCTAGATACCTACTGTATGCATCATATGCACATTGTAAAATATGTTGCAAATGGTTGGCAGCAACATTATTACAATATAAGTCACCATGAAATCAAAATGGACAATTCTTTTTTTTTTTTATGGAATCTTGCCGTGTTTATTCTGAATGATTTATCGGTACACATCATCACTGTGTTAAATTCATGTTGAATCAGAATAACTTCCCCTCACTCTTGCGGCGACAGTAGTTGGAGACAAGTGACTGTGTTTATTTGAATCATTCACTGAATTGATTCTTTCAGAAACACTGATTCATTCAGGAGAGAGTCATTGAATCATCCATTCAATGGATTTGTTAAAAAATGCTGATTAATTCAGGAACAAAACAAGTCACTTTCTTTATGAGTTCGTCACTGAATCATTCTCTCAACCAATTTGTTAAAAACAGCTTTTTCATTGATGTATTTATTTTATGTGACTATAGAAATAATATGTTTGCTGATATTTAGAAAAACATGCTAACATACTTATTTTTCAGTTATACCATGGGCTGTTTAAATACTCGATTCTGATTGGCTGGAAGGTGTGCAGTAAAACCGTTTAATGCACAGGTAGTTCCAGTCAGTTTGATTACAGTTCGAAATTAATCCGCTACATTGGTAACCATAGTAACACAGATACACTTGCAAGCAGAGTGAGAGACGCATATGAAAATGTTTATTTAGGTAGGCTAAATGGATGATTTTTGCATATCGTTTAATTTGTATGGTGAATATGGCAACTTGTGCCCAGGCACAAGACGAAATAGAAGACTTGGAGAAGACGTTGAATGACAAAAAGCGGCACAAAGAATTAACAATAAATAAATGACATGATTAGTTCAAATAAAGATTGCCTTGTCACTGTCAGTGTTGCCTGTCATTCATAAATAATTGTAATAAATCCATTAAAGAATCATTAAGTTAGCTATATGCTTAAGCAAAGAGGGGACGTTAGCTGCTAACGTTAGACTTTAAAGAAGAGACGCACACAGGTAACTCGCGCACGCATCTCTCTCTCTCTCTCTCTCTCTCTCTCTCTCTCTCTCTCTCTCTCTCTCTGTTCCTTCTCCTTCAGTTCTCTGTCTCCCTCTTTTAATAATGAATTTAAATAAATGTGATAATTCATTCAAATAAAAGCAATCCGATGGCTCTACTTTATTTAAAGCGGACGGAGTGCAAGAACTGACGAGCCTTAACTTAAGAAATAACGTCATTTTTACACGTCTGTTAAAAAATTACACCGTAAACATCAGTTACAGCTTTAACTTATTTTTAACTTGGCAAATAACCAAGGTATAAGCGGGATAATCCACGGCTAGCCATGCATTAAAGGATTTTAATGCACTTCGTAGAGGCAACCACCCTCCGCTTTGCGTCGGGTGGTTCTTCGCCTCTACGTCGTGCATTAAAATCCTTTAATGCATGGCTAGCCGTGGATTATCCCTTACTTATTCTATTTTAAAATGTGCATTCCATGTCGGAATTTCTGTTATTGTTTTGGTCTGTGACTCCGCCCACTACAAATTTACCCAATAGTATTTCGACATCCCTTAAAACTCATCTTTGATCAGAAAATGACATATGCAAGCGTTTTTCTTTGAAAAAAAAAGTATTCATATCTTAAAATATTTTGAATGTAACTCGACACCCTTGCTTCATTTAGTATGCACGGTTCTATGAATATGCAAATGAGCCCCGCCTCCACTCACTCACTCAGCTCAGAGATCCACTGGTTGACGATCACTCGTTGATCTGATTGGTTACAAGGTAGTTTGTGACGTCAGAAACACCAGCGATTTCAAAGCGTGTTTTTGAGACTGTCTTTGGTTCACTGCAGTTTTAAGGAGAAAATGAAAAATGCAATAAAACAGAATCTCTTGATCAGAAACAATAACAGATAATTACAAGTTTTGTATTTACCATTACTGATATGAAATATGAAACGTGGCAAATCGTCCTTTGCAGCAGATGATCATTTAGATCTTGAAATAATCATGACATTTTAACTTTGCTACAAACACTGGATCAAGACAAAAAAAATGGAAAAAAAGAAAACCAGTGAAAGCAAATATATTATTGACAATGATAATGTAAAATTTATTTACCTGTGAATAATATTTTGGACACTGAAAGATATCAATTCAAATCTAATTAAAAATAAAATATTTTACCCAATGTAATATATCAGCCCAATATTTGTATTTTATGCTTATTAGAGTAATGTTAAGTTAGCAACAAATGCTGTTGGATCAATTGTGAGTAAAGTCTTAAGAGCAATCCTGTTTTCCCATTTATTTTAATATGTGTTTGGCCTCCTTCCTTTATCTGGCAAGCGCATCTTACTTACTAGGGTGATTTTGTTGTCAGATAATAAATTAAATGGATTACAAAGCATTCTGGGAAGATATTACTGTGGTTGCCTTTAATCCATTTATTGAAGAGATTTTAGCTTTAAGGGAAATTACGCAACTTTGCAGATGTGTCTGTTATACGGCCCAGGAGATTCTGACACAACATGAAGCATTTCAAAACATAATGCCACAGCATGAATTATTGCAATCATTGCATTTTCAGACAGACTCAAGTCTGTCATCTTCTGAAAAAATGAATTGGTTCCAGGTCTTTTTGGCACTTGAAGTGCAAAGCAATCGTCAAGTGCAAATTGCACAAACATTCTTTAATCTGTTATCTCCTGCATCAAAATAAAACAGGTTAACTCCCCCTTCCTTTTCCTGTGTTGTTTTTGGATTAATGAGTCTTACTCTAGACACACTGTTTCATAGTCTACAGTTAGGCGGTCTCCAGTTCGCCGTGGCTTGTTGTTCATTTTGCATAAACTCCTGTAATACAGCAGTGTTTTAGTTCCTCAAGCGCATACCTGGAATGTTTTAGAGATTTTGTCAGAGTTTTCTTAAGGAACTTGAATAGATGGATGTTCTCAGCTCTTATCAAAATAGCCAAGAGTTATCAATCATAATTAAAATGAACTGGGTAAATAATCTCAGTACATAGCTTCAAGAGATTTTCAAAGGTTCTGCCAAACGTTTCAATTCTCTTAACGGTAAGATCAAACCGAACACATCCATAAATCTCGCATATGTTTATAGCAACCATATTATTTGCAGACGTTCTGTTGGAAACATCTGAAAAGTTTGCACTTAAAGTCATATTTTAAAACTATAAGAAATGTGTTTTCTATTGCGTCGAGTGTCCTCCATCCTCTTCAGCTGTCTGCTTCTTACTTTCCCTGATATTATGTCTGCTCACCAGTTCCCTTTTCTGCAGGTGTCAGCGCATTGTTTGCATGTTATTCCTGGCGGGGAGGCTGTATGGATGGAGGGGAAGGAGAATAGGGAGGAAGTGCGTGTTGTTGCACATGTTGAAATGCTGGAGACTCTCAGCTTTGACACTGTTACATGTGTTCAATCATATTTCTGCCATTCTGAAGGATCTGTGACGTTCCAAACTAAAGCAGACGGATATCTCCATTCCCAATGTGAAGCAGAATGGATGAGTGAAAACACGTTTCTTGTAGTGTACTTGGCGCATCTCCATCTGGCTTCACCGTGGTCTGGGTTCAGCACATGCCAGCTGTGTGTAACAGCAATGTCGGAGGAGTAACTGTCTGCCATTGAACCACTACAATAGTTGGAAGTTGTTCTTCAATATTGTCAGTTATTCAATGTTTCACGGTCTATTCTAATATATCAGTGATGTTAGTAGCAATTCTCCTAGTTTCTCATAAACAGAGCTATGCAGTACAGCACCATAAATCACATGAATGTACTGTAAGTTAGCCGGATAATAATTGCAGAACTAATGCCCGAGAAACAACTCCTGACATCTACACGTAGGACCACATTCACTTATTTTGGTTGTACTCCTACAACAAACTATCTTCATATGTCGGAGAAATTAACTGTCTAATCAAGACTTACGCACAGACATTGTTTGAACCACGTTGGTTCAACAATATTGAACTGTGGTTAATGACGGTGATGGAGAAATCAAATCAAATTAATGTCAGATTAGTGCTGTAAATCATGTGAGGACTTCTTTACTATTTAACGACGTTATATTGGGTCATATAAGGAAACACACCTCAGGATGCTACTATCCACAGATCACTGGCCATATAAGATTGAACTTGTTTCTATAATATACATTGAAATGATTTGTACAGTCAATTTATTTATAATTACAAATTGAAGGTAGCAACTGAACTTGTGTTTTTAAATTGGCTGCTGCACATCCGGGATCAGGGTGAACAGGTTTTTATCATTCCAGCGGGAAACAAAAAGTGGTGTATTTGTCTAGAAACTGGCTCCAATGAGCACTTCCAGGGAAGGATTAGTCTCTGGATTTGTTTATGAGTTGGAAAGGCTTTTCTTGGCTTGCTGATCGTCAAAGATCTGGCTTTGAAAGACTAGTGTGATTCCTAGATCCCTGAAGGTGACAGTGAGCAGCGGCTGTTAGTAGTGCAGGGATCTGTGTTCATTCATGAGCTCCACCTGGATGATGCAACGACAGCCATACTGTGCCAGAACGCCCACCACACACCAGCTTACTGGTGGAGAGCAGACAGAGTGATGAAGCCAATCAGTGTATGGGGATGATTAGGAGGCCATGATGGACAGAGGCCACTGGGCAAATTTGGCCAGGATGCCGGGGTTACACCCCTACTCTTTTTCCGAAGGACATCCTAGGATTTTTAATGACCACAGAGAGTCAGGACCTCGGTTTAACGTCTCATCCGAAGGACGGTGCTTTTTGACAGTATAGTGTCCCCGTCACTGCGCCCCCTGCTGGCCTCACTAACACCTCCTCCAGCAGAAACCTAGTTTTCCCAGGAGTCTCCCATCCAGGCACTGACCAGGCTCAACCCTGCTGAGCTTCAGTGGGGGACCAGTCTTGGGCTACAGGGTGATATGGCTGCTGGCTTGTGATCAGCTATTCTGTGCAGTGAGCTTCTGTACAGCAGGGTGCCGTATTCTACAGTTTTACTAAGTGTTTTATTAAAAGACTGTTGTTATCATATTCCCGTCGATGTATGATTAATTCGCCACAGCTACCCATTACAGAAGAACGGACACTCATATTGAGTATATTTAAATATCAAAATGGACTTACCAGGGGTCAATCTCCTCCCCGAAACGAGGAATTTGATGGAGTATTTGGGCTGAGAGGACTTCCCCTTACAGCCCGCGACCCAGAGCCCAAACGCCATCAAGAGCCAGAGAACCTGCCATCGTCCTGGAGCCTGAGCCTCAAAACACGTCTGTGCCGGCAACTTCACCCGTCCTCGAGGGAGTTATCATGGTGTACGAGGGATTAGATAGGAGCCCTACCCACACTTCCGCCTCAGAGAGTTGCGGATGGACTGTGGAAAGTTTTTGTGTGTGTGTGTTTGAAGAGCATGTCCCCTTGCCCCTAGGTCGGATGTCGCGCATCTACGCCACGGACTTATGAGCCGCCCCCATGCTCCGTCTCTCCCTCCCTACGGCTCCGTCTAGCTGCCGCCGGTTCCACCTCGGCCCTCCGCCTCAGGCTTGACACACCCTGGCTCCACCTCGAGGTCCCTCTGGGGCCTGTGATCTCCCTCTTTACTATTTGCTCTTCATCTGTGTATTGGGCTCCTCCACCATCGACTCCATCGGCGTGCATCATCCACATGGCATCAAGTCCACCTCTATGGCTCCTCCTGCCGTAGGATGTCATCCAGGCTGAGCTCTGGGCCTCCGTCGGCCTCCTTCCGGTCTCTTCCCGGCTGAGCCACTGTGGCTGTTTCTGCTAGTATCTCCATCATTCGCCAGCCCTTCGCCTACTCCTCGTCCTCCCCCAAAGCGCCCGCACTCCCACTCCCGGGGCAGTATGTCACGTTCATGTTCTGTTTGAGTTCATATTAGTCTCCTTAGTTACTGATTGATTAGTTATTCTGTTCAGCTGTGTCCTGATTACTTCTCTTAGTTTGCCTCATGCATATATACCCTGAGTTTCTGTCTGTTCCTTTGTCCGTTCTCATTTATAAAAGTGGCTGTGTATTCTGATTCTCCTGACTTTTCCTAAGTGTTATATTAAAAGACTGTTGTTATCGTACTCCAGACGTTGTGTGCTTCATTCGCCACAGCTATTCATTACATAGTATTTGTATGTCCATTTTTTGTTTTAATGACAATGTGATATGAACAAAACCTGATGATCATGTTCTCCAAGCATGATTTGAGAATGATCCGTTTGTACAAAGTCACATGATCAATGGCACAAATATACTTATTTCATCAGTGACCGAGAAATAGTCCAGAATCTGAAATATTTCTTTGTTTCCAGGTTTAAATGAAAATCCCACATTTTCAAGGTGGTTTCAGACTTTTGGACCCACTGAATATATTGCAAGACTTAAAATCTCAGCAGGCACTAAATAATTAAATCTTTGGGTTCAGCTGACAAAACCTTGACTCTGGGGAGCGGTACTGCAAACTTCTGCAACATACTGTGACGACATCAAAATGTTGCTCTTATATTTGTCTATATGTGCATATATGTTATTGTGTATAAAGGAGCCGGATTCAGTTCTAGGGGCAGGGCTCGCTCTCTCTCTCTCTCTCTCTCTCTCTCTCTCTCTCTCTCTCTCTCTCTCTCTCTCTCTCTCTCTCTCTCTCTCTCTCTCTCTCTCTCGCTTACACACATGGGCGTGAGATAAAAGGTTGTGTCCCTGCAAAACAACAGAGTGACAACAATCACTAGGGGCAGGAAACTGTGCCACCCTTCCAGGTCCGCTTGAGAGAGAGAGAGAGAGAGAAAGAGAGAGAGAGACTGAAGGGAGGGGTCCAGGGCCTTTCACTGGAGCTGGGAACCAGAGGAGAGAGGAACAGAGCGGATAACACAGCTCAGGTTGCATACTTCAACAAAAGACCCAGAGTCACCTGAAAGAGAGAGAGACATTCCTGCACCTGAGGTAGAGCGTGCGATCAACAGTATAAGCTTGCTGAGAGAGGTGAGTGAGAGAGAGGGAGTGAGCAAGAGAGAGAGAGAGAGAGAGGGAGAGAGCAAGAGAGCGAGAGGGAGTGAGCAAGAGAGAGCGAGGGAGCAAGAGAGAGAGAGGGAGAGAGAGAGAGAGGGAGTGAACAAGAGAGAGAGAGGGAGAGAGAGAGAGAGAGAGAGAGGCACAGGCAGTGAGTGTCCAAAACCACTGGCGTCGGTTTGCCTCCCCTCTTGCTCTTTAACGGTGTGTGTGTGCATTTAGTCCTGGCGATGCGATCATGCAGGATCCGCTCACGTGTGTGTGTGTGTGTGTGTTTAGGATAATGTGGCGCTCTTCCTGAAGGGTTGTGAGGAGTTGGGTTTGAAGGGATCGCAGCTGTTCGATCCTGAAGATCTACAGGACACCTCCACACGCACCAACAAGTAAGATCAACCACTCGTGTGTGTGTGTGTGTGTGTGTGTGTGTGTGTGTGTGTTTGTACGCCTGTGTGCTTGTTTACTTAGAAACACTGGATTTTGCTAAGACGTTGCTATAATTTCTTATGTCGCAATATGTTATTTGAACAGTGGAGCTCTATAAAAATCCCCAAATATTTTGGTTTCTAGTGCAAAACAAACTCATTAAAACTGATTGAAGTATTTTTAAGATTTTCTCACAAAATCTGATCATTTTACTGTATAGATTTACTCAGATAATATATGGTGTCTTCTGTGAGTATTTTAACCATTGCTTATATATTTTCATAGATGTTTTTTGGGAAAGAGATCTAATAAATAAGATATTTTAAACTCTCATTTGTGTATTGTATAATTGTCATACAACCATTTGACCCTTGCTCTGACCCTTAGTTCAGAGATGGATAGTTCACATTAATAAATGATTCTTTTCAGTCCTCAATGGTAAAAACTCTAAACTAAATAATAGAAAGAAAGACAGATGTTGATCAAAATCAACATGGTACCAAACTTACAACCTTCAGCAATGGCTCTGCATGTAATAATTAATGAAGAAACTATAGTTCTGAAAAAGTAACAGACATTATTGTTACTAGTGAAATAGATGTAAACAGTAAAATGAAGATTTTTACTGCGCAGCCTGTGGTAAATATTACAGTGGTTGAACAAAATATATTGCCATGGCCAAGATTCTCTGTCTGGCCAACAAGTGTCAGTATTAGAGCTCCCGTTCTTCATCTTCATCACTTTACTGTGTTTGTGTAGTTGTGTCTAATACATGATGAGACAGAACTCTTATGGACACAGACTCTGTTGGTTACAGCGTTTACTTCTTCAAATTTTAGTCAATTCAACTATTTCTTTTTTATTATTTGTTAGATTCTGTAAGTGGATTACAGAATCAAGAAGTTGCTATCTAAAGTATAGCAAATAAAGAAACTATTTCAGTTTCAGTTTCAATTATATATTTTTTCAAAGTGATTTATTTTTCAATTATTTATTTTTAATTTAGTAAATGTAATATAGTCAGCACATGATAACAAAATGAGTCTTTAATAGGACACTCCACTAGGAGCATGTAGAAGCTCAGGAAATAACTGAACAATCAACACCGGACAATGAAAGAGAGGAGACGGGGCTTAAATACAGGAGAGGAATCAACTGAACACACACAGGTGCGCAGAACTAACCGAGGACACTAACCAGGGAACACAGGCAAACCAGCACAGAAAACTGAAACTGAACAGAAACTGAAACTGAACCAAAACAGAACATATATGTTACAAAAATATAATAAATATACATTTAATTGCTGCCTGTGTTATTTCTGAAAGCTTGTCTTAGCCATGAAATAAATAAAAAAGTAATTTCGACTTTTTGTCCCTCAATTCTGACTTTTTTCTCTCGGCGTTCCGAGTTTAGGGATAAACTTAGAATTGCGAGATATAAACTCATTGGTCCTGCTCTCTAAGATATCAGCATATCTATATCAGTCGACGCTATACAACTAGATTTATATATAACCATCAGTGCTTGGCCGGTTCTTGGATGAACAGTTAACGTAGAGTTTCCACGACTGCTGTAACAGGCTTACACACTTCAGGTTTTGTTGTGTTGTTCTTCTCATGGCTACACCGATAGATATTGAACAGAGGTGTGTTTGTCCAGCGTGTCTCAGATGTCCTGCTCACAGTTTCTGCTCAGCGAGGGATAATCCGTCAGGCATGAGGAGACGACACTGAAACTACTGTAAATCACTGAGAGCGACTGGCTTACAGGACCGGTTCTGTCAAACTGAATGGACAAGAGCGATCCAGTTACATTCCTCCTCTCTCTCTTAGTGTTTGTGTTTGTGTTTGTGTGTGTGTGTGTGTGTGTGAGAGAGAGAGAGAGAGAGAGAGAGAGAGAGAGAGAGAGAGAGAGAGAGAGAGAGAGAGAGAGAGAGAGAGACACTGTGTGTGTGTGTGTGTGTGTGTGTGTGTGTGTGTGAGAGAGAGAGAGAGAGAGAGAGAGAGAGAGAGTGTGTGTGTGTGTGTGTGTGTGTGTGTGTGTGTGTGTGTGTGTGTGTGTGTGAGAGAGAGAGAGAGGGAGACAATGTGTGTGTGTGAGAAAGAGAGTGTGTGTTTGCATGGGTCACAGTGCTGTAGTCCTGAGTTACACAAGTGTGTGTGAGAGAGAGAGTGTGAGTGTGTGTATGTGTGTGTGTGTGTGTGAGAGAGAGAGAGAGAGAGAGAGAGAGAGAGAGAGAGAGAGAGAGAGAGAGAGAGAGAGAGTGTGTGTGTGTGTGTGTGTGTGTGTGTGTGTGTGTGTGTGTGTGTGTGTGTGTGTGTGTGTGTGTGTGTGTGGTGATGTGTGTGAGAGAGAGAGGGAGACAATGTGTGTGTGTGAGAAAGAGAGTGTGTGTTTGCATGGGTCACAGTGCTGTAGTCCTGAGTTACACAAGTGTGTGTGAGAGAGAGAGTGTGAGTGTGTGTATGTGTGTGTGTGTGTGAGAGAGAGAGAGAGAGAGAGAGAGAGAGAGAGAGTGTGTGTGTGTGTGTGTGTGTGAGAGAGAGAGAGAGAGAGAGAGAGAGAGAGTGTGTGTGTGTGTGTGTGTGTGTGTGTGTGTGTGTGTGTGTGTGTGTGTGTGGAGAGAGAGAGAGAGAGAGAGAGTGTGTGTGTGTGTGTGTGTGTGTGTGTGTGTGTGTGTGTGTGTGTGTGTGTGTGTGTGTGTGTGTGTGTGTGTGTGTGTGTGTGTGTGAGAGAGAGAGAGTGGGAGACAATGTGTGTGTGTGAGAGAGAGAGAGTGTGTGTTTGCATGGGTCACAGTGCTGTAGTCCTGAATTACACAAGTGTGTGAGTTGTCGTCAGATTGTTGTTGTTTAGTCTGAAGGTTCAGACAGAAAGAGTTTTGATTGCATTATAACACTGTTGGCCAACACTTTTCAACACACTGTTTAAACATAGTGATGCACAATATATAAATCACCATATCAGATTTTATTTTTTTCTTCCAAGCTTTTAACAATAGTAAAATAATACATTTATCATAATGTACATTTATTTATACATTACCTTTTTGACAAGCATAGTTTACAGTTGCTTTGTCTCTGCAAATGACTGATGTATATATACTGTATGAAAAATAAAAATCTGCCTGCCTCTATGGGAATTTAACATAGGGGTGTACTCACATATGCACCATGTATTTTAAGGAAGAACATTTATTTATTTCCGATACATTATTCATTCACAAAGAAAATTGGTGTCCTTAAAGGTTGGATTTTTCCTAATTTTTTTAATTAAGGCATTAAGTTCAATTTCCAAAATATGATTTTTTATTCCTCTTTTTATTCAACTTTAGCATGGGTGTATTCACTTATGCATTGCACTGTATATACATATGAAGACTTCAGATGCAAAAGCCTCTAAGTCCGTCTAAAGTTTTTGTTTAATATTAACATTTTTATCAGGCTCCTATGTTTCTACCTAAGGACCGGCCGTTCTGAATGGGCTGAGGGGTTTAGTGAGTTTGAAGTGAGAGTATTTGATGAGCGAGAGCATTCACTCAATATTATCATCTCATTTCTGACAGGTGGCTTTTGGAGGCTTTTGCATCAGAGGTCTTCATATATAGATGATATATATTTATCACACACCTGCACTGCATCTCTCTCTCTCTCTCTCTCTCTCTCTCTCTCTCTCTCTCTCTCTCTCTCTCTCTCTCTCTCTCTCTCTCCGTCATCACTCTTTCCACTGGATCAGAGATGAGTCTGTCAGATGATTGCAGAACTGAAGTATGTAGATGGGAACAGTGAAGGCTTTATGACAGATGAAGAGAGAGATGGACAGAAGGTGCTATCAGAAGAATGATCTAATACGTGTTGGAATTACAGGAGGAACGCTTAGAAAAACAGACGCTCTCTGACATGAAGGAAAGCAGAAACCTCTCCTGCTTTATCTAGCCATCTCTCTATCTCTCTCTGTCCATCAACATAACCTGAATGTTATGTTATGAATGTTTTTAATCTTAATAAAAAACATTTGTATTCTGCCTTTCAGCTGATAAGAGTTCTTTGTTCTTTAGTCACTTCCAGAAAACACCATTACATCACAGTGTAACTTTATTTTACATGTCATTTAAATCAAACATCTGAGCCCAAAGGCAGCAGCATCATGCAGATACTATTATAACTATAAGTCCAACTAAAAGCCAACAAAATAGATAATAAAGAAAAATATAAAACATGAAATGAGTTCATTGACAGTCTTATATATTAAGAATATATTAAACCAAAAACTTTCATATTTGTAGAAAGGATGTGGATTAAAACAACCACAAGTTGATCAATTCTGTTAAATTAAAATTTTTATGTACTGAATTATCCATTTGTTTTCTGACAGGGAACACATGGAACGAATCACCGCTCCACATTTTGATTGACAGCTGTCACAACACACTAGTGACCGTGTTTACTCCTTTCTTTTCAGCCATTGGATAGGGTTTAGAAATGGCTGTTGTATTTGTACTTCTGACGAAGCGCTGTTAAATATAGAGAGCCTGAGTCCCTCCCCTTCCGGTCGACCACCATGGGGCCTTAATTCGGAAGAATATTGTATGGAAGTCAATGACGAGAGACAACAAATATTTTGATCTCGTTTGAATTGTGCCCTGAATTACACATATGATGTTTGTCCATTTAAAAAATACATTTTAAAGTCAAGAAAGTCGCAGTGTGATGTATAACTGTTGAGGTTTAAGACTGAAAATACATAATTACAGAGACTACAAACCCAAAAGGTGCACATGTGACGTCATACCTTTTCTCTCAATGAATGAAGCTAACTTTACTGAAGCTATGTCTGTCATTTTTTCTATAGTCTTACATTATAATAGTAACGTTACGCCGTCATGCCTGAGTGTTTTGAGCCAGACTGCACACATACGAGCAACGGATGGTGATGTATATAGTGCGAGACGAGAGATGTAGTTCATTGAGCGATTTTCACATAAAACTAAATGTTACTCTTCTGTTTTATGACAAACTGGGACTTTCTTGACTTTCATAATTATCTTTTAAATGGACAAACATCATATGTGTAGTTCAGGGCACAGTTCAGACAGAATAAAAAGATAAGTTGTCTCTCGCCATTGACTTCCATACAAATTTTTTCCGACATAAGGTCCCATGAGCCGGAAGCGGAGGGACTTGGGCTCTCTATAGGTGAAAAACTACACCTCAACAAGAATAAGGGACTGTTCGTTATTTATTTAAGGGGCCACCGGAGGAGTTTTGAGATCTGTTGTCAAAAAAGACATGACCCTCCCTTCGCCAGCAATAAATTTTTCTATGACCCTCCAAAATGATTGTGAAAAAAGGCATGACCCTCCCCGATAATTTATAGCCTACTTCTGTACTGGTTTGCGCTTGGCAAAGATAGCCATTGTTTTTTGTTTTGTTTTTTAACCATAAACTCTTGCTTACTCGTCTTACTAGGGCTGTAACGATAGACCAAACCTACGATTCGGTTCGTATCACGATTTTTGATTTTAGATTTGAAAAAAAAATCATGTTTTCGGTGCTGATGCGGTGTGACTCGTTCAACATGTCGGTGGCGTTGCCAACAAAGCATCTAAAAGCTGTCACAAAGAACCGGCAAAAGTAATGATTATTAATATGTCAAATATAGCAAGGAGACATTTTAATTGTTTATTATTAAACAAGTGTTTTCTGTGTCGACTGCAAAGATGAAGTTGACGATGCGTCGCGATCTTCTCAGAACGCGCCAGAGAGAAATGCACATTTCATAAGCAGAAAGCAGTCTGTTTTCCTTCATTTTGAATTGTTCTGTTTAAAAGTAGACATTTCAAGCTTTCTATATATTTCTCAGGTCTGTGAGGCAAGTAGCATACCTTACGCTGAGTTTCGGTTCATTTATGAGACAAGAGTCCAGGGCTGCGTTTCCCAAAAGCATCGTAAGCCTAAGTTGATCGTAAAAACGATCGTACGACTGATCTTAATATTACGGTCTGTTTCCCAAAAGCATCGTAGCTTAAGTAGCACTTGAAAATCTTCGTAGATCTACGAGTGCTCTGGAGTAATCGTACATCCCCAAGAGCGTCGTAAGAAGACAGATTTATGAGGACACCTGCAGGACAACCGGCAGATTACACCTTGAACTTTATTCAAATGTATGTGATTATAATATAAGGTTTTGATTGTACTTTATTGTACACTTTATTACTCTTTTTTGTTGTTGGTTAAATTAATGTATAAATTAAATAATTAAAAAGGTCAGAAAACAAAACAAAAAAAATATAAATAATTTAATCTAATAATTTTTATCAAAATTAAATGAATGAACAAAAAAATAAATAAAATAAATCCTTTAAATCTGTTAAAAATTACATCTTTGTTTCGCTCTATCTCCTCTAAAAGGACATTAATTTCATCTTTTTGAAAGGTATCTTTTCGTGTGTTTTTTTTTTTTTTTTTTTTCGGACATTTTGTCAGTGCCTCCGCCTGTAGGTGCTTTATATAGATTATAGACTTGTCTTGATTGCTAATCCACAACAGATGATAATTATTAGGTTAAACGTTCAGAATACGATTCCATATAAGGTTATATTTCAGCACTTCGCAAATGGACAGCGACTCTTAAGTAGCACGTAGAGCGCGTTCTCGCGCGTTCATGTTAAGTGCATTTTTGGGAAACGCTCGTGGAATTGCTGCGAGCGTTCGTAACTTTGCACGTAGAAAGCGCTCTTAAGAGCTAAGATACATCGTTATCGGGAAACCCGGCCCAGTTCACTCGCCCGCGCCTCCGTGTCATGATTAGGCTATCTATTTTCTACTATATTTACTTATTTATTAAATCCAGGTGAAACATTGATTAAAATTAAGATACAATTAATACAAAAACGAAATTCACTTTAAAGAAAGGCTTTGTGCTTTTGTTTGAGGTCTCTGTGAAAATTTTAAAGTCGCTTAGAGCAGTCATGACTGTAATGGAGAACTGTCACGTCCCTAACATTGTTTTTTTTTTTCTTCACATAAATGCGAACACGAAAAATAAAATAAAAATAATATTTTATGTTCTGTGGAGGCCGATCTTTATTC
Organism: Vimba vimba; assembly: GCA_022828995.1. Classification (NCBI taxonomy): domain Eukaryota; kingdom Metazoa; phylum Chordata; class Actinopteri; order Cypriniformes; family Leuciscidae; genus Vimba; species Vimba vimba. The sequence goes on from CM040833.1 coordinate 35,468,639, forward strand.
ATCCGTTGGGTATATACATTATCTTTTGGTTTGCACAGTGTAATTTATAGAATTACTAAAAAATACAACTTACTACAAAAATACAAATACAACTTACAAATTACTAAAAAAAAAAATTGTGTCACGTCACATATGTATTTCCCTCATATTAAATATAAAATGCATGTGTAGACTGATATTTTTCTAATGTCTTGACACCTTTCAGACGTTTCAAAATATTGGTATTAAATGCATTTCCTGAGAATTTATATTTCAAGTTTTGACTGCAAATGTCACGTCCATAACACTGGAATCGTGAACCAGTTTTGGATGGGCCAGACGAATCGTGGGTAGGCCTTAAATTAAAAACGTTAAATTAAAAACGTTATCCAATCACTGTTTAACCTAATAAAAAATATTGACTAATAAAGCCTAATGCTATATTATCTGTGCGTATACATAATATAGATTTTAATAGCTTGATGCTCTTTAAAAATTTTGTTGCATTGTTAAAAGTTTCTGGTGCATATGGATGGACCTATCCGCGATTGCTCTCCATGGTTCTGACCAAAGAAGAGCGCTTTGGAATCTCCATTACGCATCATACGCATCATACCTGGGCTGCATTTTCCGGTAACATTGTCTCTTAGCGCGCTGCGATAACTGAACTAAAGGTATACACTACCACTAAAGGTATATCATTGCTAGGCGTCCTCAGGGCTATCATCCACTCGCGAGGCAGAGGCGCTGAAAGGCAGAGGCGCTGGCGCCCTCCTAGCAACGGCGCTGTTTTTGGTAAAACATGATTTTGACCACTTCATTAAGTTTTGTTTTGTAGAAAACTCTTTTTAAAAGATTTTCGTTTTGTATAAATTGTATCTTAATTTTGATCAATGTTTTATCAACCAATTGCCCGTATAAGAAGCCAATATCAGACAATCTAATAAGGCGCCGACACGATCACTTGCATTGCACGTGAACTGGAGGGCGCCGAAAAACTCAGCGTGTGCCTCACAGATTTGAGGAATATAGTCTATATTACAGAAAGCTTGAAATGTCTACTTTTAAACGAAAATATTCAAACCAAAATAAATAGGCTACTCTGAATATCCATATGAAATGTGCATTTCTCTCTGGCGTTCATGGCGAGCATCGTCAACTTCATCTTTGCAGCGACACAGAAAACACCAGTTTATTACTAAACAAATAAATGTCTCCTTGCTAATTTAGACACATTCATAATCATTACTTTAACTGGTTATTTGTGGCAAGGAATGAGCGAGCGGAGCGGAATATTCAGAAACGCGCTCTCCGCTCACGAGCTCTGATCAGAACAAACCCGAACCGCACTGTCTGCTGAACTTGCGCAGAAACATCAAAATAGACATAGCCAGCTTTTAAAAAATACTATTTTAGTACAAATTAATGGCTTATTATTATTATTATTATTATTATTATTATTATTATTATTTTAGTTTTGGGTGCGCCGAAATCTAACGCCGTGCCTGGTCCCCACGGAAGAATTTTTTAAAAAATAACCCCTGAAATGATGACTTCTGATGAATATTGTGAAAACTAATTGATACATTTATATTGGCTAAATATATTTCATAGCCTACATTATAGCATATTATAATACAACTTATTAGGCCTATATATTTATAGAATAGCAAAGTAGGCCTCATAAATAAGACTGAACCAAAGAAATGTGAAATATAAAGGCTATCATCCCGCTGTTGTCACTAGTCGTCATCGTTGCTACGATACGTGACTCACAATGACTGAAACGACCAATTAAAAGGGCATTCTCTGATGATGTTCCAAGATGTTACATTCATAGATGTTTTTCTAAGCGCAAACTGAAGTGCGCGCGCACTGTCAAACAGCGTCAAACTGGATTTTTGTTTGGTCAGACCCATCTGATATCGAAGGGGGGCTGATAACGCGAAATCAACATGGAAAAAAATAGCACCAAACAAGCCACTTTGAAATGCTTCTGTTTTCATGAATATAAAAGTTGGGTGACCCTCCCCCTAGACTAAAAAAAAGTTGGATGACCCTCCCCTCAACAATGAATAAAAAGACATGACCCTCCCCTATTTTCCTCCGGTGGCCCCTTCCATAAATACCGAACGGTCCCTAAATAAAATGCTTTCTTAAAAAGGCAAAAGAATGCATGCACGTTTTCTTAATATGATAATTAAAAACCAACAGACTGATGAAAATGTGGGACATTTTATGCGACGTGTGGGACAACGCAAAGCGGGACGGGTGGTCAAGGATGTCCTGTCATGAGTTTATGATGTTAGATCATGTGCTGTATTTCTGTCTCAGCCGTTCTATTGTTTTCATTCGTTGATTGATTCACTTAACACACTTTCTCTTTCTCTTTCTCTTTCTCTCAGAGATCCAGACAACCACAAGAAGTTAAAACATGTAAGTCAAATCTGCAGTGAGATCGGTTTTAAAGAAATGACTACTCACTACTTCTACAGCAAGGATGAATTAAATTGATCAAAAGTGACAGTAAAGACATTTGTAATGTTACAAAAGATTCTATTTCAAATAAATTGGGGTTTTTTTTCTATTCATCAAAGAATCCTGAAAAATAAAATGTATCACAGTTTCCACAGAAATATGAACTGTTTTAAAAACTCTGATAATAATCATAAATGTTTCTTGATCATCAAATCCTCATATTAGAGTGATTTGTGAAGGATCATGTGACACTGAAGACTGGAGTAATGATGCTGAACATTCAGCTTCGATCACAGGAATAAATTACACTTTACTATATTAAAAAATAGAAAACAGAATAATATTTCACTGTTTTTATGGTATTTTTACCATTTGCTGCAACTATTCCTACTGTATAGAATATATTACTGTGTAAAATATAATACTTGGAATTCACAAATTTTTGCATACGAACTGTGTGGCGATTTCTATTAATTTGCATGTCAGATATGGCTCTTTATTAATTGTGAGCTTTCATGAAATCAGTAATGTAGTCGTTCATTACTGCAGACAGTGTGTGAGGGTGTGTGTGTCTCTGACTCAGTGTTGGCCTGTGTTGTCCAGGTTCTGATCACTCTCTACTGGCTGGGTCGAGCGGCCAACACCAGCGCCTCGTACAGCGGGCCCACGCTGGCCCTGCAGGAGTTTGAGGGACTGCGCTCGCTGATGACAACGGTACACACACACACACACACACACACACACACACACACACACACACACACACACACACACACACACACACACACACAGCAGGAGTGATCACCTGATCAATGTCAGGTCGTCATGAATCCTCAATCCAGAGAGCAGAGTCTGAGGGTCGGACTCTTTTACTCTGACGAGTTATTCCCACCAGGATTTATTCCTGATTTTTGCATCCAAAACATTATATTTGTGGCATTTTGTGTAGTTTTGTAGTGGGATGAGCAACAGTAAATATACGTAATTATTACTGAAAAAAGGCAGAAATGTGTTTCACACTAATACTTGCACACTGTACATCTGAAATGCGTTTGACCGTTTATTATATTATTGTCTATTGCTTTTGACATTTACAGCTTAAAATAGTGCTACATTTCAGGAGTATATTATAAAATTAATATTAATGTACTGGTGAAATCAGGCATTATGAGCACTGTCAAATATCCACGTTTATCAGTTTAATACAGTGGTTTTACAGTAAACTAGGGCTCTGTGTAAGAACGTTGAGAAAAACTGTGTAAAAACATCACTGACAAATAAATGTTTAAAACAAATGTACAAAATAGATAAAATACTAATTTTATGTAAATAAATGAATAAAATAAAAATATTTTTAAAAGAATTATAAGTTAAATAACAAAAAAAAAAGATGAAAATAAATTATAAAAATTAGATTGAAAAAATAAAGTACAGTACTATTGGTAAAAATAAATAGGAGCAATATGAGTTTTTGCCAGGGTCCATATTGTCCCGACCACTTTTTGAAACGTCTCACGGCACGGATGTACCTAATACTAATGAATAAAACAGTCTCTGGTTAGGTAGAGCATTCATTTCGTTCGTCTGTTTAATAAGAGGCGATCTAGCGCTGAAATGTGTTGTTTTTGAAATCAAGCCGAGCGCTCGTCTCTGCCATCAGTGATACGACACAGTCTTCGCTCGCTTAACCAGTGCGGAGACTCTCTGTTCGTCCCGGTGAAATCACAGAACACACACAACCATCCCTGCCTGATACACAACCACTGATACACAACCACTGATGAACGTGTCCCTGCCTGATACACAACCACTGATACACAACCACTGATACACAACCACTGATACACAACCACTGATGAACATATTCAGATTTGATGAGTAAAAAACTAACTTTACGGTGCGGATTAAACCTCTGACACGCTCGGCAGGAGATCTGCCACTGACCATGAAGGTCCACATGGCGGATTGATGGATTTATTCACGTACTAACAAACTAACAATATATTTTAGTAAATCTCAAATTAAAAATTAAAAATCTAAAAAAATCAAATAAAACCCAATGTACTATTGAAATTGATTTCTGGACATCGTAATGCTATCTTTTCTGAAAATTGTTATTATATTCATATATAGTGCATATATCTTAGCATTGTATAGCAACCCCCCCACACCACACACACCTGTCCCACACACACACACCTGTCCCACACACACACACACACACACACACACCTGTCCCACACACACCTGTCCCACACACACCTGTCCCAGACGCACACACACACACACACACACACACACACACACACACACACACACACACACACACACACACACACACACACACACACACCTGTCCCACACACACCTGTCCCAGACACACACACCTGTCATAGACACACACACACACACACCTGTCCCACACACACCTGTCCCAGACACACACACCTGTCCCAGACACACACACACACACACACACACACACACACACACACACACACACACACACACACACACACACACACACCTGTCCCACACACACCTGTCCCAGACACACACACACACACACACACACACCTGACCCACACACACCTGTCCCAGACACACACACACCTGTCCCACACACACCTGTCCCAGACACACACACACACACACACACACACACCTGTCCCAGACACACACACACCTGTCCCACCACACCTGTCCCAGACACACACACACACACACACACACCTGTCCCAGACACACACACACCTGTCCCACCACACCTGTCCCAGACACACACACACACACACACCTGTCCCACCACACCTGTCCCAGACACAGACACACACAGACCTGTCCCAGACACACACACACCTGTCCCAGACATACACACACACCTGTCCCACACACACACACCTACCTGTCACACACACACCTGTCCCACACACACCTGTCCCACACACACCTGTCCCAGACACACACCTGTCCCACACACACACACCTGTCCCACACACACACACCTGTCCCACACACACACACCTGTCCCACACACAGCTGTCCCAGATACACACACACACACACACACCTGTCCCACACACACGCACCTGTCCCACACAGACACACACACCTGTCACACACACACACCTGTCCCACACAGACACACACACCTGTCACACACACACACCTGTCCCACCCACTTTTTAAAGCAAGGCAAGTTTATGTATAGCACACTATGGCAATGCAAAGTGCTTTAAAGAAAGGAATTAAAATAATCACAAAATAAAAGCAAGGAAAAGTAAAACAGTTCTAAAGGAAATTAAAAGAGATATTATACAGTTATATATGACGACTCTGAGTTCGTGAGAAACACACTCCACCTCTGTCCATCACTCCTGAGGTCATCGCTGGAAGAGGGTGTTTCTGCAGACCTCCAGGGAACGCAGTGACCTCACACACACACGTCAGCGGGACAGATCACAGTCTGCTGTTCTGGGCCGTAGACAATCGTAAAATAAAATACCTGAAATGGACCTTGAGATGAAGCTCGCTCTTGTCTAGAGGCTTTTGTTCTTCTAGAGTTGTGTCGGACAGAGACGTTATCACACTGATCCGAACAGCAGCTCGCGCCACAGCCCATGATGTCACCGCACTGACATGTGTTATTCCAGCATGTGTTGTGTCCTTCGCATGAGAGTGTTTCTCCATCTGGTCACACACACTGATCTGGGTTCAGTCAGGACTCTGTGTTTCGGTGACACAGCACAGCTGACTCGATCTGTGCATCAGAGAACCAGCGCCTGTCCCTCATGAACTGTTATATAAACCATCCAGGAGGAACGGTCCCGCGCCCTCTCTTATTCAGTACGTGATTAACTCACCACTGCTAAAAACTGCATTCTGTGTCGTATGAATGTGTGTCGTATAAGTGTCATCCAGACGTCCTACATTCACCGTGCATCATGTGACCAGCGTCCGTTATGGTGTCATTGGTCAAGCCTCTCCCGTGGCCTCATGGGATTGTACAGTGTTCGCCTGTATTATAATATAGTACCATGAATTCGGACATACTGTTTTCCGTCTGCTGTATAGTAGGGAAGCATGTGATGTCGGACACAGCCTTATAGTGGGATTTTGATTCATCAAGTGACTGGAATCTTTTAAATCCATTCGAAAAATAATTTGTTGATCAAGTAATTTAGTGACTCTTTCTATACATTATAATGTCAGTATCTTTGTGTCTATTATAAGTCACTGAGTCATTCACTCGGCAGATTCATTCAAAAACACTCTTTAAGAAAAAAATACATTCAAAGGAGCCATTCATAACAGAAACAAGATGATTTACTCTTCATTACTAAACAATTAAACATATACAAGTGTATATATGTGACCCTGGATCACAAAACCAGTCTCGAGTCGCACGGGTTTATCTGTGGCAATAGCCAACACAACACTGTATGGGTCAAAATTATCCATTTTTCTTTTATGCCAAAAATCATGAGGAAATTAAGTAAAGATCATGTTCCATGAAGATATTTTGTAAATTTCCCTCCTTAAATATATAAAAAAAATATGTTTTGTGAGTGAATGCATCATGCAGCACAATCGCCAATAGAAATGCACAACTTTAAAGGAGATTTTTTTAATATTTCAATTTTTCTGCACCCTCAGATTCCAGATTTTCAATAGTTGTATCTCGGCCAAATATTGTCCTATCCTAACAAACCATACATCAATGGAAAGATTATGTATTCAGCTTTCAGATGATGTATAAATCTCAATTTAAATTACCCATAAGACTGGTTTTGTGGTCCAGGGTCACATATATTGTCACTTTTATCTGGACTCGTTCATCTTTAGTTTCACTTTCACAGACTTTCAGTTTGTTTTCATCAATCACATGTTTCTTTGTCTTTGTTTCCCGCCACTCATCTGTTGCTATGGTCACTCATCTGTTGCTATGGTCACTAATCATCCACCGCAGCTGCACATCATTCAGTTTGTTTAGTTCATTTAGTTTGTTACCTGTGTATTAGTCCTTCTGTGTCTTTAGTTTCTCTGTGTCTTTAGTTTCTCTGTGGTCAGTCTTTAGTTGTGGGATGATGTTGATGTATACTCGTGTGTGTGTGTGTGTGTGTGTGTATTACTGTTACACCTTATGGATTAAACCTCGTTTATATTTTGATTCTGCCTTCATCTGTCTTCATCTTCATCTAGTAACACACACACACACACACATATATATATATATACATATACTCACCCTCATGCCGTTCCACACCCGTCTTTTTTTGGGTGGCTTTTATCTGATTTATTTGATTTATTTGATTACTGATTACCATTTACTTTTGGGTTTTTTTAATAACATTTTACATTCGTATTGTATATTTGAATGTACTTCATGTTTATGAATGCTTTTCTTTTCTTTTGTATTGTTGTATTTCTCTTTTTAATTTTTCCTCATTTTTGTGAAGTGCTTTGAGATGTAACTTTTAAAGGCGCTATTGAAAATAAAGTTGATTATTATTATTGCCTTTCGTTCATCTTTGAAAAACACGTGAAGAAACTTGAAATGAAATGAGAGATTTCTGTCCCTCCATTGACAGTCCATGCAACTTCCACTGTGTGTCTTCAAAAAGTTCATAAAGAGATCGTAAAACTAATTCATATGATTTGAGTGGTTTAGTCCAAATTTTCTGAAGAGATTTGATCGCTTTATATGGTTGAAGGCTTTTATTCACATATAAACATTGAACAGCGAATATAAACACAAGCTCAACCCACAACCCTCATTGGCCGAAGCTCAATCTCATACTAAACATGTTTGTTTCTGTTCACAATCAAAACCCCACGTGTAGAGACCTCAGACTGCAAACCCGTGATGTTGTGTGTGTGTGTGTGTGTGTGTGTGTGTCAGGAAGCAGAGGAGTTGGCCAGCCCGAAGCGCAGCGTCAGGGACAGTGGTTACATCGACTGCTGTGAGTCTGAGCGCAGCAACTCTCTCTCCCCGCCGAGACACACACGAGACGACTCGTTCGACAGCCTGGACTCCATCGGCTCGCGCTCCCGCCACACCCCCTCGCCCGACGGCCTGCTCGCCCCCGGCTGCAGCGATGGTAAGCCTCACTCTCACTCTCACACACACACACGCTCACACACACCCCCTCGCCCGACGGCCTGCTCGCCCCCGGCTGCAGCGATGGTAAGCCTCACTCTCACTCTCACACACACACACGCTCACACACACCCCCTCGCCCGACGGCCTGCTCGCCCCCGGCTGCAGCGATGGTAAGCCTCACTCTCACTCTCACACACACACACGCTCACACACACCCCCTCGCCCGACGGCCTGCTCGCCCCCGGCTGCAGCGATGGTAAGCCTCACTCTCACTCTCACTCTCACACACACACACACGCTCACACACACCCCCTCGCCCGACGGCCTGCTCGCCCCCGGCTGCAGCGATGGTAAGCCTCACTCTCACACACACACACACTCACACACACCCCCTCGCCCGACGGCCTGCTCGCCCCCGGCTGCAGCGATGGTAAGCCTCACGCTCACACACACACACTCACACACACACACACCCCCTCGCCCGACGGCCTGCTCGCCCCCGGCTGCAGCGATGGTAAGCCTCACGCTCACACACACACACACACACTCACACACACGCCCGACGGCCTGCTCGCCCCCGGCTGCAGCGATGGTAAGCCTCACTCTCACTCTCACACACACACACACGCTCACACACACCCCCTCGCCCGACGGCCTGCTCGCCCCCGGCTGCAGCGATGGTAAGCCTCACTCTCACTCTCACACACACACACACACACACACACCCTCGCCCGACGGCCTGCTCGCCCCCGGCTGCAGCGATGGTAAGCCTCACTCTCACGCACACTCACACACACTCACACACACCCTCGCCCGACGGCCTGCTCGCCCCCGGCTGCAGCGATGGTAAGCCTCACTCTCACACACACACTCACACACACACTCACACACACACACACACACACACACACCCTCGCCCGACGGCCTGCTCGCCCCCGGCTGCAGCGATGGTAAGCCTCACTCTCACTCTCTCACACACACACACACACACACACCCTCGCCCGACGGCCTGCTCGCCCCCGGCTGCAGCGATGGTAAGCCTCACTCTCACGCACACTCACACACACTCACACACACCCTCGCCCGACGGCCTGCTCGCCCCCGGCTGCAGCGATGGTAAGCCTCACTCTCACTCTCACACACACTCACACACACACACACACACACACACACACACACACACACACACCCTCGCCCGACGGCCTGCTCGCCCCCGGCTGCAGCGATGGTAAGCCTCACTCTCACACACACACTCACACACACACTCACACACACACACACACACACACACACACCCCCTCGCCCGACGGCCTGCTCGCCCCCGGCTGCAGCGATGGTAAGCCTCACTCTCACACGCACACATTCACACACACACACACCCCCTCGCCCGACGGCCTGCTCGCCCTCACGCTCACACCACTGGCTAATCTATGGTGTCAAGCTATACATGTCCACCAGTGAAGGTCCTGGAGTATCAGGGTTGTGTGAAAGCAGTAGTTGTTCCTCGAATCCTCAGCTCGATAGAAAGATCAGCTGCCCAGATGTTGAGCCCTGAATGCACTCTTCCCCGATCCAGCCTTGTTACGCCATACAATGTGCAAGAAATATGGAGTATTTTAAAACAGTCAGTATTTGTCTACTTTTTATACACTTGTTTCATTGCATTTTACATGTCAGAGAGGGTGTGATAGGCTTATTTTTATTATTTAAAATGATTGGTAACACTTTACATCTGTTGCACACGCAGCTCAACCTTTGTGAAGTGATGCCATGGCTTTGTTTGCGCAAAAAAACTACATTTTATTCACAAAATAATAGGTTAAACCACTGATGTCACATGGTTAACTTTAATGATGTCTTTACTGCCTTTCTGGGGCTTGACAGTGGTAGTTGCGTAGCTTGTCAATGGAGGGACAGAAAGCTCTCAGGTTTCATTAACAATATCTTCATCTGTGTTCTGGAGATGAACGAAAGTCTTACGGGTTTGGAGCGACACAAATTGCCTCTCAATCTCTTCGTGTGGTCCACCGGGTGGTGATGGCGCAGTGGATAAGACACATGCCTTTGGTGTGAGAGACCTGGGTTCGAATCCACTGTGAGACACCAATGTGTCCCTGAGCAAGACACTTAACCCCTAGTTGCTCCAGAGGCGTGCGACCTCTGACATGTATAGCAATTGTAAGTCGCTTTGGATAAAAGCGTCAGCTAAATGAATAAATGTAAATGTAAGTGTGTTTGTGTCTTCAGAGACATCGTCCCCTGCCTGTATTTCCACGTGTTCTTCTTCTCTTTCTGTTCTCGGGATGTTTCTGGGCCTTTAGTCAGCTGGTGTGTGTCTGTCACAGGCTTCATCGTCTGCTTCTCAAGCTCCGCTACGGTGTCTAAAACAATCCGCTCATGTTGCTATTGGCTTTGTTGAATGCTGTAACTCCAGTCAGATGATAAGGCATTATAATAATGTTTTTATGAAAATAGATCATTATTAACTAGCTAGACTAGATGGCTAAACTCTCTAAAAAATCACAGCTAGCCATCTAAATATTTGAAACTGTTCTTTCAGTGAGCTATTTTGCTAATATTTTGTTTCATGCATAAATAGCATTTTTGTGTATAATGCAATTTATGCATAAAACAAAATATTAGCAAAATAGCTCATCGCTCATGAGTCTTTTGTGAGTCGGTTGAGCTGCGTGTGCAACTGATGTGATGTCAGGGTGGGGGCGTGGCTTATGGTTGTGCTCCGCCCACAGGGAGGGGCCACGTTTCAAATGTTGTGTTTACAAACAGTTACTGAAAACAGATCAATCTGATTTTAAAGTGAACTCTATGTAATGCTTTATTCATATGTGTGATTGACCGAGGCTGATACTGCACTTCACACAGATGTGTGTGTGTGTGTGTGTGTGTGACATCATGTGGTTTGATCCGTGTGGTTTCCGTGGGCTCTGCAGAAAGTGTTTCTGTTGATCAGAGTGCCGTCGGCATGGTTACAGACTTATTAGAGCCTTTCCTTATAAAATAGAGAGAGAGAATCTGGAGAGAAGGAGAACGTCATATCATTGTTGCACTTAATATATATCAGGATCATAAAAGAAAAAAGAGATTGAGGTTCAAGACCCAAAATAAATTTCAATAGTTTCATTTTCTCATTCGACACAAACCATGTTTATCCATTGTGCAAATTAACCCTGGTTTAATGTAGTGTAGGTCCTATTTTCTGTGGCTTTATGTAATTTTGGCCTTGGTTTTTGAGGATGTCACACAGCCTGTCCACGCCTACAAAATACAGTACAGTAGAGTTTAATTGGATGTACAGTCTTTGACATAAACAACAAAAGATATAGAAAGTGCTCCTCCATTTTAGAAGTCGATTTAAAAGCCTGTTTGTTTTGCTATCTTAACTACTGAATGCTCAACTAAAGAGGTTCGTTCATTGCACTGTATTATTTGCATATCAGGAAAGACGCTCAGCCCAGTGCTATCCTTCATATGCAAACACACATGCAAATCAACACACACACACTCTCTCACAGCAGTAATGTTTTAAACATCCTCATATAATCAGAGTCTACTGCACCCGTGGGTTGAGTAAAAGGGGAAGTTTTAAACACTTAAATCATACTTGGAACAGCCTGAGAATAAACAGGAAAACACAAATGCATTTCTCCAGTCGAAACCCTTTATTTCATCCACAGTTTCCCACAAATCCATCTCTGTCCCTAGAGCTCCTAGAAAGGATTCAATAGTTTTAGTATTAGATTGTACTTTTCTAGAGACATTGGGAGTGAGAGCCAGAGACTATATCCCAGAATGCAGTGCTCAGTAAAGGGTTTTGGTCGGGTTTGACAGCAGAGGACTGGTCCGTTCAGTAAATCCTTCTGTCAGGATCACTACTGTCAGAGATGATTGACCATCAGCAAACAGTTACAGACGGAAAGAGCAGTGATAAACCCTCTCAGGGTAAACAGAACAGAACTGAACATTCATGTAGGACAGATATCATTAAAGTTGTTAATGTAACAACATAATTCAAGAGAAATGACAGGTGACTGACGGCAGGTGGAGCTGGGGATGGAGGAGGGTAATAATCTCACTTAAAGCTGCTGATAATCCTGCGTGAACTAACACGCAACACACACGACTAACATGTCCTGCCAGAACTGACCATATTCGCTTGATATCTTAAAGACTGAGCTTGTCATTCTTGTGGTGGCAAAAATAACGATTTTAGTTTAGAAACGGAGAATTAAAAACGAAATACGATCTCCGTCCACACCAGCGTTTTAGCTGCGTATTAGAATTGATCTCCGTCCACATTAAAACGACTGAAAACGCGGATCACGTGACCATCACCAACACTGGGCATGCGTGTGCCGGTGTAAACAGGCATCGCTCGAATAACAGCTTGCCTCCGGCGCATGTAGGCAGTTATAGCATTGTAAAATGCAGAATTTACTGGCACAACAGCTGCTAGCAAAGACATCAAAGTCAGTAACGCTTGTAATTCGTTATCCATGTTGCAGTCACTAACGTTACGTAGTCCAGGCTGTTTTTGTATGTTTTCTTCCGGGGACGGGTCATGTGACGAATCAGGGAAGGATACGCCATGACTGATGACACCCAATCATAGAGCCGAGCGTGAGCCTCTGCGTCATCGTTTCTAAAGTCCTCCGTTTCGACCCGTCTTCACTAAAACGCCCTCCGGAGAATCAAAACGCAAAACGGGGTCGGTGGCATTTCTAAACTTCTCCGTTTTAGGTCTTCGTTTTTGCCATTTTGTCGGACAGGAGGTGCGAACATAGCAAAAGGTCTCCGTTTCTAAACGAAAACGCAGTAGTGTGGATGGGGCCTTAAACTGCACCAGATGCCCCTCATCTTCCACAGCGCAGTAAAACAGATAGTGCCGCCAATAGTTAAGCCAATGCTGTGAGTTTGAGCTTACTCATAGTCTCTGCACATTAAACTGGGATGAGAGAAAGTACTTAAACATCCCAGAATTGGTCTAACACATGTGGAGGAGCTTAGATGAGTCTCAAAGTATGCATTCGCTACTATTTGTTCCCCGTTTTCCTTGTTTTCTTTGTTAGCGTGACATTAAATACAGGAAAAAAGCTTTATGCTGTAATACTAATGTAATTGTGTAGTTCTTTTAAAGCAAGAACAAGAGGTTGCATTACGGAGCGTCTGCAATTCTTCTTCATGTGAAGTCAATAGCGCTCTCAAAGCATATGCATGAAGAGCATTTTTGCATATGTTGAGTTTTTAAGTATTTACCAAACAAGTGACAGATCTATAAATGGTTCTGGGGGATATTTATGTGAGGGTTTGAAGTACACATGGAGATGCAATTATAGCTTGCTCGTATAAAGGTATTTTATAATGTCACTCCCCTCATAAATTGATTTCTGCAGGATATACCAAGAGCGGCTAACGTTTTAATAAGACATCTATAAAAACTTTACTACTTTCGTTAACAGAATGTACATAGCATGTGAATAAATCCTTCTGGTCAAAATACTCTATTTGTTGGACAGTTTTTCAGTCATATTGTGTGTGAAGTGTCAGCTGTGGAGAGTGTGGCTGTTTTCACACTAGGTTCAGTTGCTTGGTCTGAACCCGAAACTGATTGTGCTGGAGCGTTATATTACTATCACTGATTTATATATATATATATATAATTTTTTTTTATTTTTTTTTATCAGTTTATGCCTTTTTTTTTACATTTTTAGAGTACATTATTAAAGGTACACTATGTAACTTGTTTAACTCTCCGCCATTGACAGAATTTTCCGGCTTTCCGTGTTTTCATTGTTATACGATAGGGGGCGCTGTTACACATCTTCTGAAAGAGTACAGAATCTCCAAAAATACATGTGAAGCGATCTCATATGTAAGCAGATGCATATGTAAAATAATGCAATTATCAGCATTAAACAGCATATAAATCAAAACTGCCTAATGCCTTGGGATGGGTATGGCTAAGGTTTTAACGGTATTACTACTCTTACCGATACATCTTACATCTACTAACATCACTGTTCAGTTATGGTCTAAAAAGAAATCTAATAAAGTAAGCAAATGTAAAATAACACTGCATAGTTTATCATAGATAAAGCTGAAGTTATTCATTCCAGAGCTGTGAGTGGTTTTCTCTTTGCCTTTGTTTGTTTCGCAGTGATGGCGCGATCGTCCGCATGTTTATTAGACCGCTGCCCCTTTAAGACCGAGTGCAGATCTAATATTCTGCTGATGCACCATATTTTCTCCCAACTATTCCATAACTACGTCCATTTAAGACATAAACTGTGTTTAAGTGAATCTCCAAGCCGGTCATTTTGACATATTTTTGTGTACATTTGGTTGTTCAGACGCGCACATGAAACCCAAAGTATAATTTGCTTGTCTCGTTGTGGTCTGTTTCGGAGCGAGCGCTGCCTTGGGAACAGCGTCTATTGCATCGATTTTTGTGCTTTCAGTAGCTTTTTATTATTAAACGCATCCCGCAGTTTAGCAACAGTAGCTAGACTGCATTTTACAGCATTCACCGATCGTGCTGATTCGGGAGAAATGACGGCGCTCTGCTGTGAAGAGAAGGAAGTTGAGCTAGACAGAATGCGGCTATAGTTTTAATGGTTTTACCTCAAGATATTAATTTATATATTATTATATAAATTAATTTCACAAGCGAGAAAGGTTGACACGGAGCCACTAAATCTCGAATCACCTGTTTGAAACAAACGCTGAACAGAGGAGAGTCTGCTGGAGAAAAGAGAGCGAGACAGAGCTCGTAATAAAACAAGAATCAACATCAGATCGTGTGTGTGTGTGTGTGTGTGTGAACAGAGGAGAGTCTGCTGGAGAAAAGAGAACGAGACAGAGCTCATAATAAAACAAGAATCAACATCAGATCGTGTGTGTGTGTGTGTGTGTGTGTGTGTGTGTGTGTGTGTGTGTGTGTGTGTGTGTGTGTGTGTGAACAGAGGAGAGTCTGCTGGAGAAAAGAGAACGAGACGGAGCATCTGTCCACACAGTGATCAGATGACTAGCTGAGTAGTGTCGACCGCTGCTGAAAGTCTTCTGCTACTTTGGCTCTGCTCCGCTGACTCATGAGGCAAATATGAGCTCAGATATTTCACATCAAATTCTGTCAAGACCAAGTTAAGTGAGATGAATTATGAACTCAGATAAGTGAGCTGTTCTATCAACATTGCTTTTGTAGCTGCTCTGTACTGCTCTACATTTTATATTTATTTTAAAGACTTTTAGGAAAAACATTTGTGATAAAATTGCTGGGAAAAGCCTTACGCCTGTGAAAGTCTCCTTTCCCTGCAGTACCATCATGTGTCCGCAGAGATTACAGGATGCCATGCGGTATGTGTTTACTGCTCGTGTCACGAGTTGTGTGATGTGACATGCACCATCAGTCTTCATCTTGACTGGTGTGTGTTTAACGCTGAGCCACAGAAGCTGGCGAACAGACATGTGCAGAGCAGCCGGCCTGGCAGTGTGGAGTGGAAGGTCAATGTTGATCCAGGTGCTCCTCAAAACAGCTTTTAACTCCGGCAGATCAGCTTTATAAAGACTAAAGGACTTTGAGACAGTAATCTACTTAAACATCAGGTCCTCAAAATATTCTGCACCAGTCCTCTCAGATGCAGCCACAGGCTAAAGTGGTTTTATACAGCCGTTTGCTCACACTCCTGGGTGCTTGACATAATGTTTGGAGTGGCAGACACTGGAAAGCCTCAGAGGCACCAAAACCAAAGAATGTTCTCTGATCCTCTGTCAGAGCTTCTGACTCTACTGTAAGTTCACTTTTCT
Organism: Vimba vimba; assembly: GCA_022828995.1. Lineage (NCBI taxonomy): Eukaryota > Metazoa > Chordata > Actinopteri > Cypriniformes > Leuciscidae > Vimba > Vimba vimba. The sequence continues at coordinate 35,485,020 of CM040833.1, forward strand.
ATTTGGATTTAACCACTGAAATCATTAAAACCACCAGCCTAATATAGTGTCGATCCCCTCGTGCTGCCAAAACAGCGCTGACCCGTCTAGGCATGGACTCTACAAGACCTCTGGACATGTCCTCTGGTTTCTGCAGATCCTTTAAGACCTTCAGGTTGTAAGGTGGTGTTGGTCCAGCACATCCCACAGATCTGGACAACACCTTGAACTCTTCATCATGTTCCTCCAACCGTTCCTGATCACTGTGTTCAGAGTGGCAGGTGCATTATCCTGCAGAAAGAGCTTCCTCCAGTTGTACATGTTGTTGGAGCTTTGGGCGGTGGACGGGGGTCATCATGGGCTCTCAGAAAACAGCGATGAACTGTGTGTTCTGACATCTTTCTATCATGGAGTAGTAATAGTTACAGTATCTGTTCTGTTCTTCGCTCCCCACGTGCTTCAGTGCACCTTGGGACCCTGACGCCGGTTCACCGGCTGTTTTTAGTTCATCCCTGACTAGATCTTTGGCATTTTCTGGTAAAAATGTGGGTTTCTTGTCTGTGCATTCAATGCCCGAAACAAAAGAAATACCAAAACCAAAATTTAAATTTTTCATTTAGCCAAAAACCGAAAATAAAGTGTAAGTGTATTTGAGTTATTTATTTATGCTGTTCAGGATGTTCGAGATTGCTAAATCAGTCCAGTTATCGTACTTTAGCATTAGCCGCCTCACTATATTTCAGGCAAACATACTTTACATATTGCTGTAGCCAAACCTTTGGTCACGGTGAAGTGCGTCCACACTGCTGACATTGTGTGCATGAATAGACTTTGGCCACGAGGATATGTTTGTCAGTCCTGTATTTGAGTCCGGTTACGGTTATGTTCACACACAGTTCAGATATTAATGGAGTGACAACCACATTCTATAACTGAACTCACACCTGTACATTTGCAGAACTCACAATCGCATTCTCAGAAAACCCGGACTGTGTGAACGGATGCGGACTGGATCGCGCTCTGTCTGCGCTGCAAACGTGTGTTACAGTAACTTCCAGCGACAAAGATATGAGCTGTGTGTTGTCCGAAGGGTTAGGGTTAGATGTTTACATAGCATGACTCTCAACTCCCGTTTACATGCTATTTTCATTATTTTGATGATTCGCTTAGAAGTGTGGTTATTTTTACGGCCATTCGTCACATACCCCAATGCACAGCACAAATGATGAACTCACATCCCGGTGTGTTACTGCCCATTTACATCAAATGCAAAACACTTTTCTATGGACGTGTTTTCGCCGTGACTGGTTTTGCCTTAGCTGTCGTCGCGTTGTTCGCTCCGTCTCTGGATGAAGATACAGAGCAGAGACTGTGCAGTGAGTTGTGTTGACAGAGTTCAGCAATTCAGAATGAAGGGAAAACTTCGGAATAATGTCACAAAGTAGTGTGAACATCACACTGCATCCGTGTACGTCCGAGAACAGACACACTTTGGTCAGAGCGGTAATAATGCGATTATAGTTACTACGATTATGAGCTTAATCGCATTAGTTTGATCTAAGTATTCTGTTAACGTGAGGTAAAGATTAAGGTTTTTCTTGGTTAGATTTGGACCAATAACTTTTGGGGTAAGAGCTGAGCTCTGTAACCACTAACACAGCTCTACCAGCAGAGGACTGTAACACTGCCAGACTCTTCATTACTTCGCTCTGATTGTCCCGCTGCAGGCCGTGGCAGTGACTCGGAGAGCGACGCCCCCCAGAGGAAGATGCCGGACGTGCGCAAGGACGACATGCTGGTGCGGAGAACGTCCTGCAGCGAGCCGCGGATCGCCCTTCCTTTCAACCAGTACCTGCCCAACAAGACTAACCAGGGCACGTTCCTGCCCGCGCCGGTGCGCCGCCCGCGCTCAGACCGAGACGACAGCTGCAAAAGCTGGAGTAACACAAGCTCACCTGTCGGAGGAGAGAGGCCTTTCAGGTAAGCCTGAGACACCGGTATGTTGATAAAGCGGTTGATTTACCAGTAGGAGTGTTGTTTTCATCTGGACATTGACTCGCTCCTGAAATAAAATTCTGTTTGGGCTCCAAGAGTTTTTGAGACCCTTCCAGCTGACATGTGTGAAGAGTAAAGGGGAATAACTGCTGCGCTCAAGACGAGACTACTTTAGTGGCAGTAGGTCAAAGATCAGGCATTTGGTTTGATTCAAAAACCAGTTCTGAGAACAACTTTTGTCAGGGTTTTGCTTCTTTTTATCATTCTGAAACAAATCAGCACATCATTATTCTTTCTTACCATAGAAATGAGTGATGTCATGTTTGGCCTCACATAGTTCAAACTCTCTGTTCCTGCACTGAAATCCCAATCCTCTGCGTTTTGTAGATAATTAAATAAACAAACAAATTAATTAATTAAGCAACCCTCATTTGCCCTCTTTCAGCTGCCAATATACTTATGTTGTTTCGAGATGGTCTGTCTTCTCTCGAGACACTGTTTGCCAAACTCCACAAAGATCCTTTTACAGCATGCACAAACAGCTGAAATCCACCTATTCGCATAAAACAGAATGAAAACATCATTTGTAAGTCAATGGTAAAATCATGACAATTTAAAGTCATCCTGTAGTCAATAATTTAATCCCTTAAAACTCATCTTTATTCACCAAAATGACATATTTAAATGTTTTTTCCTTGAAAAAAAAATTCTTCATGTCTTAAAATATCTTGACTGTAACTCGACACCCTTGCCTCATTTAGTATGCACAGTTCTATGAATATGCAAATGAGCCCCGCCTCCACTCACTCACTCAGCTCAGAGATCCACTGGTTGACGATCACACGTTGATCTGATTGGTTACAAGGTAGTTTGTGACGTCAGAAACACCAGCGATTTCAAAGCGTGTTTTTGAGACTGTCTTTGGTTCACTGCAGTTTTAAGGAGGAAATACTCAGCAATGGAGTCAACTTATGAATTTACACATGGTTTGTCTTAAAGCATATTAAAAACACCACATAGACACATAAACAACATTAAACGCTGGATTTTCACCACAGGGGAACTTTAAGGGAAGAATGTTTTTGTGTAGGGATGCAAGATATTATCGCACTTCATCAGAATGACTGAAAAAGGCCTAACATGTAAACATCGGCATCGCATTGCCGATAATGTTGGTTATGCATCTGCAGTAACTCACATGTCCTGAAGGAGTGCTAGAGATATGATTATATCTGCAGTCTGGTCATTCTTGAAGCGAACTTTTGCCTGAATGGTGATTAGATTCACTGTTTTGGATCTGGATTTGAACAACAGCCTCCCCGGGTCCGAATGCCCGCCTCTTAAGAGTTTTATTTCTGTAGGGGGCGCTGTAGACATACTTGATAGACTAATAAAATAAAAGTAAAAGTAAAATACACATAAAACATTAAGATACTTGTGTTTCTGAATAAATAAAGCAGCAATCGATGTCATAAAATCATGAATCTGATTTGATTTAAAGATCAGAAGCTATAGTTTTAAAATAATTTTATATATACAATTTTATTAATTAATGTGTAATATATATATATTTTTTTTTCAAACGGATTATTAAAATATCTTGAATTCAAGAAGCTCTAAAAGATTTTCAGAATTTTTACAGCTCTTTTGCAGTAGATCACCTACAAATATTAAATCCACAAATAAAATGTTAAGGTTACTTACAACTGCATCTGTCTGAAAACAAATGAGCAGTGATTGATTTTATTATTATTGCTCCTAATATTTAAATGTACTCTCATTATAAAAAGAACTTTAATAATGTTTTAGTTCTCAAAACTAATGGCTCAGTGAGTTTTCTCAAAACTAACCGAAATGAAAAAAAATTTTTTAATCCCTGCACAGGAGAGAAAATATATCGGTATCGGGCAAAATGAGATATGGGCAAAAAATCAATACCTCGCATCCCTTGGTTTTTTTTTGTTGTTTTTTTTGCATTGATTTTGCAGTGCAGATGTTTGAGAGGGTGGCTAATTTGATCCAGATGTGAGCATTCATTGACTGAGAGCTTCAGGCTGTTCTGCTGTGACCCAGAACAACCATCAGACTGACAGGATCCACACACACACACCAACATATACTCAAATGCTTATTCACATCAGCTGGTAAAACATCATGCTAATGTATCATTGATAATCTCCTGTAATTGTGTATTCTGTGTAATATGTGTGAGTGTTTTCAGTGCAGTTTATATCTGTGTCCTTATTTACCATTTACGTTTGGAATGGCATACTAAGATGCTCGTATTTCTGTAGTATGCAGTTCATATGCTGACTCCAGCATGTGAATATTCTGCATGCATAAATATCCAACCAACCTACTGCATTTGTCATAATGTGTGAGTACTGTATTCCTCAATGACCTGTTATATCTTTCCATTTAAAGTGTGGTGATTTTTAACATCAACTGCACAGTATTTACAGCTTATTGACTCTGATTTCATGGTATATATTGCTGATAAATATTTTATGGCCCAAAAACGATAAATGGACAATATTAAAAATGAAACTTTTGTGCTACAGTGTTATTATGTACAGTATGAAAAAAAAATATGTTGATTTATGTTAAAGGCTAGATCAAGGTTTTATAAAATATAAACAGAACATGCAAGAGAATTGCACAATTGAATCTAAATATCGACATACAGTTTAATTAAAACATTTCTAACAGAAGAACATTTGTCAGGGTACAGTAAAACGAGCTAGATCCCTGCCACTGTATATTGTCACGAAGTGGAAAACACAATGTAATTGTTTTTGTTTTCTTTTATTTTCGTCCCTCCTCTCTTTTGTATAACACTTTCCTCTTCCATCCCCCTCTCCTGTCATGGCATGTTCCTGGTTTGACGGTGTGTGTGTGCCGTTGTCCTGCTCATGTGTGTTGTTTTTGTGGGTGTGTCACTGTTGTTGTGTGATGTAGTGTTAGTGAAACCCTTTGGTTAGAAGTGTCCTGTGTGGTAACAGGAAGTGATGTTCACTGTGTGGAGTCTCAGACAGAGAGTGACTGTGAACAGCAGAACGACTCTTCCTCTAGAGACCCCGTGTCCATGAATCCACAACTCAGTGACCCTCAGATCAGATCCCCCCTCCACCCCTCTGTACACCCTCTCGATCACGAGCAGAGCCAATCAGAGGAGAGAGACCGACGGGACGCTTTCTGCCACACTCCTCCAAACCCCCCGGATCCCCTTCAGAACGACTCGCTGACGTCCATTAATCAGACGGCAAGAAATGACATCAGGTGCCCAGCGACCCTTCACCAAACACTCATGATCACGCATCTATCTATCTCTCTATCTATCTATCTATCTATCCATCTATCTATCTATCTATCTATCTATCTATCTATCTATCTATCTATCTATCTATCTATCTATCTATCTATCTATCTATCTATCTATCTATCCATCCATCCATCCATCCATCCATCCATCCATCCATCCATCCATCCATCCATCCATCCATCCATCCATCCATCCATCCATCCATCCATACACCCACCAACCCACCCATCCATACACCCATCCATCCATCCATCCACACATCCATCCGTCCGTCCATCCATCCATCCACACAACCACCCACCCACCTATCCATCCACCCACACACCCATCCATCTATCCATCCATCCATCCATCCATACACCCATCCATCCATCCATCCACACATCCATCCGTCCATCCACCCACACACCCATCCATCCATCCATCCATCCATCCATCCATCCACAACCCACCCATCCATTCATCCACCCATTCATCCACCCATCCATCCACCCATTCATCCACCCATCCATCCATCCACCAACCCACCCATCCATACACCCACCAACCCACCCATCTATACACCCATCTATCCATCCATCCATCCATCCACACATCCATCCATCCATCCACAACCCACCCATCCATTTATCCACCCATTCATCCACCCATCCATACACCCACCAACCCACCCATCCATACACCCACACACCCATCCATCCATCCATCCACAACCCACCCTTCCATTCATCCACCCATCCATCCACCCACCCACCCATCCACCCACCCACCCATCCATCCATCCATCCATCCATCCACCCATCCATCCACCCACCAACACACCCACCCACACACCCACCCATCCATCCACCCACCAAACAACCCACCCACCCACCCATCCATCCACCAACCCATCCACCCACCCACCCATCCATCCATCCACAACCCACCCATCCATCATCCATCCATCCACCCACCTACCCACCCATCCATCATCCATCCATCCATCATCCATCCATCCACCCACCCACCCACCCATCCATCCACCCACCCACCCACCCACCCATCCATCATCCATCCATCCATCCATCCATCCATCCACCCACCCATCCATCCATCCATCCATCATCCATCCATCCATCATCCACCCACCCATCCATCCACCCATCCATCCATCCACCCACCCACCCATCCATCCACCCATCCATCCGCCCATCCATCCATACACCCACCCATCCATCCATCCACCCACCCATCCACCCACCCATCCACCCACCCATCCATCCATCCACCCCCCTATCCATCCATCGATCCATCCACAACCCACCAACCCACCCATCCATCCATCCACCCACCCATCCACCCACCCATCCATCCATCCATCCATCCATCCACCCATCCACCCACCCACCCATCCATCCATCCATCCATCGTCCCACCCAATAAAAATAGTTTTTGTAATAGTCCGATGGGATCTCTGATCTTATGTTCACTGTACTGTTTGACAACAAATGCAGCTTCTTTTACTTTGATGTCCTTTCAGAAGCCGTCTTTGTGCTCTGTCTGACCACCAGAGCTTGAGTCCGTCCTCCTGAGAGGAGTCTCGTATTGTTTTTGGGATCGGCACTAAAGATCTGAGGGAAAAAATACTTTATTTATGTTCTTTTGCTCATATATTTGGAGCTTGCTTTCGGCTGCTGTTGTAGGATAGGCTGGGTGTTCTTGGCAGATTTGCTCTGACTGTCAGGTGGAACCAGAGCCAGACGAGTCTGGGTTTCAGTCCCACGCCAGGCGTCTGCTGTTTATAATGTTTGGGCTTGATGTAGGTCAACATGAATGAGCTTCAATGACACTCCAAGGAAAGCCTTTGAATCTGGTCGCTCAGATTGGCATGGCGGGCTGAGACAGGGTGGTCCTTACTGCGGTAAAACGCTTCAGCAGACGATCTTCTGGCTTTAAAGCAGGTGGCTGAAAAATGAGCTCTTGTTGCAGAGTTAATATATCAAGTGTGCAGTAAAGACAAATGAGCCTGTTTCATAAGAGCAGATGGAATCGGGGGACAAATTGATTCACCATAACAAGTGATGATTATTTTTCTTATTTATTGATAAAACTCACAAAGCTACTCAGATTTTGTCAGTATACATAATTAAACATAATAAATAATTAATTTAAAATTATTTAATAGTAATCAAAAGGATTGCTCACCCAAAAATGAAAATTATTTTTTCGACTTGTGTCATTCCAAACATGCGTGACTTTCTTCAGTGTAGCATAAAAGAAGATCAGTGGAAGTCAGTGGGCACCAAAACTGTTTGGTCACCAACATTCTTCAAAACATTTTCTTTTGTGTTTCACAGAAGAAATAGAGTAATCTTTGGAACGACATGAGGATGAGTAAATGATGACCGAATCAGGTTTTGGAAAAGCACACATAGGACAAAACATTACCGATAAGTGTCAAGTCAAGTCAAGTCAAGTCATCTTCATTTATATAGCGCTTTTAACAACGTAGATTGTTTCAAAGCAGCTTCACAGAGCTAAGCGTATAATTTAAGGTAACAGAGATTGTTTTGGCTTTATAGCAGAGTTAAGTTATTTTCCATCTAAAGTTAGTTTTGATTGATTTGCTTCCATCGCAACGATCATTTGTTATTAAATTAGGGGCCGCTAAGACGACACCATTCTCTCTACACAGACTTTAAACGCGAACCTGTGAGAAACGCTGATGGCGTTCACATGCGCATTTAGAATTGGTTCTATAGTTATGTGCATTTGAAAATACGCAGGTTTGGAATTCCCTACAAGCCAAGCCTAAACAAAGTACTTGTCTTTCCTTATAAATTTTGATAAAGAATTTTGTTGCTTTGGGGTAGGAACGCGAAACTAATTTTCCGGCAACGCTTTATCTGTATAGTGGTAGAGGGATCCTCCATAGGGAGAGACTAGTTGGCACTTCAGCACTGCGTTGTCATCGGTCCAGGCGAAGGTCCTTCGTCAGATCTGGATACGGCCTGGATCCGGCAGGCTGCAGGAAAACCTCGGGATAAACACAGACACTAAAATTAGCGTAGATGCCATTCTTCTCATGATGTAACGAGTACATCAGGATTTATGGGAAGTGTTCCCGGTTCCGGCTGACCTAATCTATGCAGCCTAACATTAAATTACAGAAGTCTATAATGTATTATGTGAATGCTAGGTCAAAGAGATGTGTCTTTAATCTGGCTTTGAACTGACAGAGTGTGTCTGCTTCCCGGACATTGGTAGGAAGACTGTTCCAGAGTTTTGGTGCTAAATAGGAAAAGGATCTGCCGCCAGCAGTCGATTTTGATATTCTAGGTATTATCAACTGGCCGGAATTTTGAGATCGCAATAGACGTGACGGACTATAATGCGTTAAGAGCTCGCTCAAGTACTGCGGAGCTAAACCATTTAGTGCTTTGTAAGTAATCAGCAATATTTTAAAATTTATGCAATGTTTAATAGGGAGCCAGTGCAGTTTTGACAGAACCGGGCTAATATGGTCATACTTCCTGGTTCTGGTAAGAACTCGAGCTGCTGCGTTTTGAACTAGCTGTAGTTTGTTTATTAAGCGTGCAGGGCAACCACCCAGTAGAGCATTACAATAATCTAGCCTTGAGCTCATGAACGCATGAACTAATTGTTCCGCATTTGTCAATGAGAGCATATGGCGTAATTTAGATATATTTTTAAGATGAAAAAATGCAGTTTTACAGATACTAGACACGTGACTTTCAAATGAAAGATTGGTATCAAAGAGCACACCCAGGTTCCTAACCGACGACGAAGACTTAACAGAGCAGCCATCGAGTGTTAGACAGTTTTCTAGATTATTACGTGAGGAAGTTTTTTGTCCAATAATTAGAAACTCTGTTTTTTCAGAATTTAGAAGTAGGAAATTACGAGTCATCCAATTTTTTATATCAGCTATGCATTCCGTTAATTTTGTGAATTGATTAGTTTCGTTAGGTTTTGAAGAAATATACAGCTGAGTATCGTTGGCATAACAGTGAAAGCTAATTCCATGTTTCCTAATGATATCTCCCAATGGTAGCATTTACAGAGTGAACAGCAGCGGTCCTAGTACTGAGCCTTGTGGTACGCCATACTGAACTTGTGATCGATGAGACATCTCATAATTTACTGCTACAAACTGATAACGGTCAGATAAGTATGATTTAAACCATGCTAGTGCATTTCCCGTAATGCCAACATAATGTTCGAGTCTATTTAAAAGAACGTTGTGGTCAATGGTGTCAAAAGCAGCACTAAGATCGAGTAACACTAATAATGAGATACAACCACGATCGGATGATAAGAGCAAATCATTTGTGACTCTAACGAGAGCTGTCTCGGTACTATGGTACGGTCTAAATCCGGACTGGAAATCCTCGCATATATCATTTCTTTCAAGAAAGGAACACAGTTGTGAGGATACTGCCTTTTCATGTCATGAATAACATGGAATAAAGAACGGATCTGCTGCTGGATTCAGACCACACACATGTACAAACGACTACAGAAGACATTTAACAGCCAAAAACACTGAATACCTTTCACTTTATCTGATGAGTCCTTTATAAGAACTCATCATGAAAGTTGATCATTCTCAGCTACAGAATACAAAAGCAATAATTGGCAACATGCTTTTGTAATTCACCAAAAGATGGACTGTTTCTCAAAAACTGATATATATATTTATCATTTGGAATCTGAATATTATTATCAGTACCTTTCATAATGACCACATCAGGTGTTCACAGCGGCCACACAAACTCATAAACACACGGAGGAAAGGCTCTGAATGTCGCTCTGAGGACTTTCCCATTGTGTGTTGATGAAAACAGTCTCACAGAAGGAACAGGCGACCCGCCCGGAGGAAGACGGGGAATGTGCCGGTTTCCTGTGTTGGGCCATGAACTGAGCTGAGCTGAGCTCGGCACCGCCGCCCTACAGGAAACCAAAAGGGCTGCTTGACATTGAGGTTAAAGGGTTTTAAAAACTAAAACGTATTCACCTTGAAGTCTGATGTTGCGAACACTGCTCTTCCAAACAACAGTGGCATTTATGGGAAGTTCTTCATTGTTTAGGTGACAGTTTAATATGCAGAGGAAACAGAAACAAGACATCAAAGTTTGATCACCCAAAAACTGTCTCAGTGGGTTTCACGGCTTCGCTTCAGACTGCGTTTCCTGAAAGCATCGTTAGCAAACTATGGTCGCGTGTTCTGTCGTTACCAACATAGTTCAACGATTCTGTGTTTCCTGAAACCACAGTTCAAATTAACATTTGCAAACAGCATCAGAAGTATGAACTACAGCTCACGACTTCTGGTTAGAAGCACAGTTTCTCGTTAGCATTACTACAAGGACCGGAAATACTAGAAAGCCTTTGCTGCACGATTCGCTACCTAGCAAGGGAGGATCGAAGTCTGAGCAGTCTTGACAGTCTTTAACATCTTAGATACTGTAAATTTGGTGGAGAAGAATAACATAAATCCGCGGCTGATATTCATAAAGTATAAGATCTGTTTAGATTAAAAGTTTTCCGCCTTAAATCATTGATCTTTTTTCTTTGGCTCATTTCAGTTAAACTAGTACACATATATTTGGCATAGTCATTTTTTTTTACTATTCAAAAGCTTTTAGAATTGAGTTTCTGATATAAGTATGACAGAAATGTTTATATTCCTCAGAGGATTTTTGTAATATGATCTGGAAAGGTTACATGGTTTCAAAACCTGAAGTGAATAAGATTGGTGCCAATTTAAACAGCATTACACAATGTAAAGGTAAAGCAGCTTGTTGACAGAACCTGAGCCAGAGATTCTCTGGAAGTGCAGCTGGAGGTTTTCCGGCTGTCGTGTGTGTCAGTTGTGTCGTGTATGTGTTTGTGACTGCCATTCAGTGCTGAGATCTGGCATTAAGGATGATGGTGAGCAGGCATGGCATCTGTGTGAGAGTCACTGATCAGAGTCCATCTCTTAAGAGCTGTGGATTAACTTAAAGAGCTGTATGTAGAGTTCAGAAGCCCTTGTTAATTAGCGACACCAGTGGCTGTTCAGGGAACTGCTGCACAAGAGACTGAACATGGCAGTGTGGGACTATAGTTTAAATGAATCCCTTTTCTTTGCATGACACATTACTGTTCTTTGACGTTACAGGACAGAACAGCTCTTTCGGCATTACCCTGAACATTGTATAAGCATTAGTTTCATGTGTCGTTGAACAGAAGAGAGGCTCTCAGGAGCCTGTGTAAATGTGTAAGCGTCACATCTTTTGAATTTCCCGGCAAAAACGTCCCGAGTCCTTCACATAAAAATCAGTTGACAGGCTTTCATAGACAACCTAGGAAGTTAGTTTAAGTTTAGCTACAAGCTGTTCACACATTGGCAAAACATTGACAAAATAACGCCAACAATTTCCTATTTACATGTTGTGTATTTACATAGGAAAATGTTGGCGTTATTTTGTCACTTATTGGGAGCAGTGTGCTAGCTGGAGCCGTTTACCTCCAGTCTTTGTGCTAAGCTAGGCTAGCGGTGGGTGTGTCAGACAGAGTTACGGCACGCACAGAGATGAGAAGGGTGTGTATGGACTTATCTAACTCTGGGGGATACGGTGAATAAGATGAAGTCCCAAAAAGTCGGCGTGTTCCTTTAATAATTTTTCTTTGTAACTGCATTTGTACTGGGATCCCTGCTGAAAAATGCAGGACGGGTTAAAGAAGAGCAGACCTGTAGGATTCAATGGCTTTTACTGCTTGTGGCTTTATCTTGTCACGTCTGGTCAGGACATGTGGTTCTGATGTCCAGTATGTTTCCCTACACTGAATGACAGCGTTAAGAGAGAGAGCAGACAGAAGTTCACTGAAGATGTTGTACTGTATGTCCTGATGTGAATGAGACATGAGAAATAAGAAAACATAAGATAAATAAATGCTCTAGTTAAATCATCAGTTATGGCCTTACAAAATAGTTCAGTTTATCAGAGAAACCAAAGGCAAGCGGTGACTCGTTGTAAAATCTCTTCTTGTTTTTGACTCTTCAAACCCATGAAGTTATTTTGATAAGATTACTCAGTGTTTTGATCAGAAAACTTTGCTCGTACTTGCCTACTTTACAGTCTCTAGTGCTCATCAAGGCTACATATTATTAGCTTAAAATGTTTATTTTATTATTTTAATATATTTTAAAATGTTAATTATCCTGTGATGGCAAATATGATTTTTAATGATTGTCAGTTTTCACTGTTAACTAGCTTACTTAAAATCCTCTGATACATTTTATTTTTCAGGATTATTTGATGAAAGTTCAAAAGAACAGCATTTATTTGAAATATAATCTTTTGTCACATTATACATGTCTTTACTAACACTTGTGATACATTTAATGCATCCTTGATGAATAAAAGTATTACAAACGTTATTGAATGTTGATGAAATCGAGTTGATTTCCAAGCGTTCGCTGTATAAGCCTTGTAAATATAAGGTTTGTCTCTGTGTGTTCTTACTTCTAAAAACTGTCCAGTCAGATTAGAGCTTGATAGATTGAGAAAGTGCTTTCCAGTTTTGTGAGTTAATGCATCAGATGGTCAGTGCCTGGATGAAGAGGAAGAGATGGTGTTTGTTTCATATCAGCGTGAAGTGTTGGAGTTTATCTACTGATTCGCCCATCGCCGCTCAGCGCACTGTGAGCCATTCAGACCAGAGTGTGTGTGGATCTTTGGGTTCATTTCGAGTGTTTTGTATAAAACACAAGGTTTATCTCCAACATTATCTCTCAACAGATAGAGTTCCAGCCCAACTTCAGCTTGAGTTTTGTTTTCAGTGGAGTCTCTCTGTTTCCTTTGGTCTCTTCTGCTGGACGGATTCGCAGCCATATTTACATTTATGAGGAATACTTCAGGCTTTATAATTGGTTTGTTTTTTGGGTGGCCTGTATTTTCAGTGTCTGTGTGTTTCTTGTGGCGAGACCGCAAGCCACACTTTCACTGACACACATCCAGCGCTTTTCTCTCTCTCTTTCATGCTCTCCTCTTCTATAAGAGTCTTTTTGACTTCTTGATAAGTGCAATAAGTGGTGAATTTGATGAGACTATGAAATATGGCTTAGACATTCCCCATGGTATTGGGGTTAGTTAGATAAACACTGAAATTGAAACAAGACGTGTTTTATCATGCGTTCTTCTGTCTATAAATGGGTGTTTTATGGATATGGTCCCTTCAACACGGTACCAGCCAAAGTCCACACAGCATGTAAGCCGACTGAACACGTATGGAGGATTGTATGGTAACTGCTACAAACCAGCAGAGAAAATGTGTAATACATGTTTTGGCACCTTAACATTATTCTGCAATAATAATCTAAGAGCTTAATATTTAGTTTAATTTTTAATCATTACTGGTGAGAAGCCAAAGGCATCAGCCAAAAAAAAAAAAAAAAAAAAACATGGTAACACTTTCTATGAAGCCCATGATTATAATGAATTATAGCTCCATTTGTACTTATTTATAAGTGTTATTATTCTATAAATACACTCACCTAAAGGATTATTAGGAACACCATACTAATACTGTGTTTGACCCCCTTTCGCCTTCAGAACTGCCTTAATTCTACATGCCATTGATTCAACAAGGTGCTGAAAGCATTCTTTAGAAATGTTGGCCCATATTGATAGGATAGCATCTTGCAGTTGATGGAGATTTGTGGGATGCACATCCAGGGCACGAAGCTCCCGTTCCACCACATCCCAAAGATGCTCTATTGCGTTGAGATCTGGTGACTGTGGGGGCCATTTTAGTACAGTGAACTCATTGTCATGTTCAAGAAACCAATTTGAAATGATTCGAGCTTTGTGACATGGTGCATTATCCTGCTGGAAGTAGCCATCAGAGGATGGGTACATGGTGGTCAAAAAGGGATGGACATGGTCAGAAACAATGCTCAGGTAGGCCGTGGCATTTAAACGATGCCCAATTGGCACTAAGGGGCCTAAAGTGTGCCAAGAAAACATCCCCCACACCATTACACCACCACCACCAGCCTGCACAGTGGTAACAAGGCATGATGGATCCATGTTCTCATTCTGTTTACGCCAAATTCTGACTCTACCATCTGAATGTCTCAACAGAAATTGAGACTCATCAGACCAGGCAACATTTTTCCAGTCTTCAACTGTCCAATTTTGGTGAGCTTGTGCAAATTGTAGCCCCTTTTTCCTATTTGTAGTGGAGATGAGTGGTACCCGGTGGGGTCTTCTGCTGTTGTAGCCCATCCGCCTCAAGGTTGTGCGTGTTGTGGCTTCACAAATGCTTTGCTGCATACCTCGGTTGTAACGAGTGGTTATTTCAGTCAAAGTTGCTCTTCTATCAGCTTGAATCAGTCGGCCCATTCTCCTCTGACCTCTAGCATCAACAAGGCATTTTCGCCCACAGGACTGCCGCATACTGGATGTTTTTCCCTTTTCACACCATTCTTTGTAAACCCTAGAAATGGTTGTGCGTGAAAATCCCAGTAACTGAGCAGATTGTGAAATACTCAGACCGGCCCGTCTGGCACCAACAACCATGCCACGCTCAAAATTGCTTAAATCACCTTTCTTTCCCATTCTGACATTCAGTTTGGAGTTCAGGAGATTGTCTTGACCAGGACCACACCCCTAAATGCATTGAAGCAACTGCCATGTGATTGGTTGATTAGATAATTGCATTAATGAGAAATTGAACAGGTGTTCCTAATAATCCTTTAGGCGAGTGTATATTTATAAAGACTAGATTTTAGATTTTATAATTACTAAGTCATGCATTTGCTTTTTCAATGCACATGCTCATAATCCATTATACACTGATTTATAAGTATTAATTAGTCGTATGGTTCCATGAAATGTATTTATAAATATGCAGCCTGCATTGCTATAATGTTATTATATTATAGTTACAATGACTTTTTTAGTAATTCACATTTATTTCTGTCAAATAAGTGAATATATTGTTAATAGCCGTGTTCTTGTAAATACTTATTGTGAATGATAATACAGTTACTAACCTCAATAAATGCATCATTGATGGCTTTAAGTAAAATGAAAACACGGGATGCGATTTTCCTAAAGCAAATGTTAAGAAATCATGAAGATGTGCTTGAAGATGAAGTTGTTTACTTGTAAATGTAATTAATGAACAATAATCCCGTAATAAAATAATAGGGAAAAAACACATAAATCATTAATACAAACAGTTGAAAAAAAAAGTCCAAATTGAAATTGATATCTCAAAAAAATTGCTTTCAGTAAGATTTTGTTTGGCCGCAGTACCAAACGCTTCCACTAGATGACATTTTCAGGGAGTACAAGTGTGACTATTTTTTTCAGGACCATTTAACATTTTCAAAATCATGTCCATGATTGTTTTTGTGTTCACATAGCAAGTGCTAAAACCTTTACCAAGTTGTGTACCATTTGGATGAAGTAAACAAAATCTAAAAAAACAAAATTAAAAATTCCAAAATTACCGAAGGCCACCAGAGGGGTAAACAGGTCACATTCAGTTCTGGCACTGAACACTTGTTTAAACAAGCATGAATATCTAATGTGTGTGTGTGTGTGTGTGTGTGTGTGTGTGTGTGTGTGTGTGTGTGTGGTGTGTGTGTGTGTGTGTGTGTGTGTGTGTGTGTGTGTGTGTGTGTGTGTGTGTGCGTGCGTGCGTGTGTGTTTGTGTGTTTGTGTGTGGTCTTTATCTTGGAGGGTTTTTCCCCTTTTGGCTTATCTTGAATGAAGCAATCATATAGCATCTCTACAAATGTTTATGTTTTAATTATATATATATATATATATATATATATATATATATATATATATATATATATATATATATATATATAATATTACTTGGATAGAGTTTCCAATGCAATTTTTTTTTCATTATTTATCTGTGTGTCTTCATTGTCCTCATAAATCACTGTCTTTGTGCTCTTTTGTCCTGCCTGTTGTAGATTCAGCCGCTCATCTAGTGTGTTTGATGATCCCGAGTAAGTCTCTTTAACACACTGTGCTGTGAAAAACACTCTTGCAGGGACTGACACTGACTAATGTCTGCATGTGCCAAGCTGTGCTTTCAGCACTTTGTTTTGGTACACTACGGATGAACTTCTTTGTAATGTGGCTGTATTGCTTGTTGAGTGGGATGCTAATATAACGTAAACCTTTTATCCACAAATGTTTGCTAAAACACTTGCATCTGATGTATATATTTATACTTGAATATGCTAAATTCGTTTAAGAAAACCAAGCAGTGTTTCTTATAAAATGAAAATCTATGTGTTTTTGCCATTTGTAAGATAATATAAATTTGGTGGTTGTTTCAAAGTGTCTTTCAGCATATGTTCACACTTCTGCCCTTCTTTCTTTGGATGCATGGCTTATGGGCGGCACAACCTGCTAATTATCAATGCTCACTGTGACTCACTGGCCCTGCTTTTTAACTGGTTGCTTAATAATAAAGCTGACAGTGGTTAACCAGCTGATTAAATTTGATAAAGTACCAGTGATTCAATGAGCTTATATCTCTGTAACAGGAGTGTGAGCATGATTGACATGCGAGGAAGTGAGGAAGACTCTTTGTTGCCACCCCATAGTCAAGTTCGACATGAGCTCATGCACAACCAGTACAACATGCTGAAAGAGGAAGAAGACCACTGGCAGGACGTGAGTGTCTTTCATCACTTGTTTCCTGTTAGATCCAGCAAATGGATCCGAATGTGTCTGCAATTGTATGATTGTGTTTCAGGATTTGGCCAAATGGAAGAGTCGCAGAAGGAGTGTGTCTCAGGACCTGATCAAAAAAGAAGAGGAGAGGAAAATGATGGAGAGACTGTTAAGTGGAGGAGGAGGATCACAGAGAAGAAAAAGCATCAAGACATACAGAGAAATAGTAGAGGAGAAGTATGTCTGCCGTTTCCATCTACACTTTCCACTTTTGTTTTCATTTATTACAGTCCAACACTACAGATGGCCACGGGTCATATCAGCTAGAGTACTTGGTACTGAATGTACTGAATTTTGCCATTGGCACAACATTGCAAACCTGTATGACTGTCAGTAGTCTTACTGTAAGTGCCGTTATCGTCAGTGCTTTTACTGAGAGTACAGATACTTTCAGAAGTGTCACTGTCAATGGCTTTACAGTCAGCAGTGTTACTGTCAGTGGTGTCACAGTCAGTACAAATACTGTCAGTGTCAATGTATGTGATGTTACTGCCAGTGCAGTTACTGTTACACCGTGTCCTAACTACACGTGACGCAACGCCACAACGTGCGATAAAAGGATCTTCTCCATGTTAATCAGAGTGTTTGTCCTAACCAGCCGCGACGGCGACAAGCGACACGCAACGATTCTATTTTAGAAACGGTTTCTATTTTTCTGCGACGTCGCGCTGGAACAACAAACACAAAGTGTGTTGATGATAATCTCAGGTACTGTTTATGTGCTTTATTTAATGTTAAAAGCGTGTCATGTGACTCTGAACATCATTTAGTGCTCCAGCTTTGAGCTGTAAAAGCCACAATGGATAATTCACCTCAGATCTTCAAATTAAACAAATGGAAACAAGAACGTTCAAACTGTGAACAAACAAGTGTATTCTTTGACAAAGATTGTTTTAGTAACTCAGCCTATGTATTTTTAATAATGTTTAAATGGTGTAATATTTGTGAATTTGATTATGTAGCTACTTATCCATTTTCTTGCGAGTGCTGTTAAGATTACTCTCTGATGCTGTGCACTCGCCGCGAGACTGAACAGACAAATTATTTGTCACTGGAATCTTATCGCATCTCGTCTAGTTAGGACACGGTGTTAGGGGTGTTACCGTAAGTGATGTCACTGTTAGGGGTGTTACCGTAAGTGATGTCACTGTTAGGGGTGTTACCGTAAGTGATGTCACTGTTAGGGGTGTTACCGTAAGTGATGTCACTGTTAGGGGTGTTACCGTAAGTGATGTCACTGTTAGGGGTGTTACCGTAAGTGATGTCACTGTTAGGGGTGTTACCGTAAGTGATGTCACTGTTAGGGGTGTTACCGTAAGTGATGTCACTGTTAGGGGTGTTACCGTAAGTGATGTCACTGTTAGGGGTGTTACCGTAAGTGATGTCACTGTTAGGGGTGTTACCGTAAGTGATGTCACTGTTAGGGGTGTTACCGTAAGTGATGTCACTGTTAGGGGTGTTACCGTAAGTGATGTCACTGTTAGGGGTGTTACCGTAAGTGATGTCACTGTTAGGGGTGTTACCGTAAGTGATGTCACTGTTAGGTGTGTTACCGTAAGTGATGTCACTGTTAGGTGTGTTACCGTAAGTGATGTCACTGTTAGGGGTGTTACCGTAAGTGATGTCACTGTTAGGGGTGTTACCGTAAGTGATGTCACTGTTAGGGGTGTTACCGTAAGTGATGTCACTGTTAGGTGTGTTACCGTAAGTGATGTCACTGTTAGGGGTGTTACCGTAAGTGATGTCACTGTTAGGTGTGTTACCGTAAGTGATGTCACTGTTAGGGGTGTTACCGTAAGTGATGTCACTGTTAGGTGTGTTACCGTAAGTGATGTCACTGTTAGGGGTGTTACCGTAAGTGATGTCACTGTTAGGTGTGTTACCGTAAGTGATGTCACTGTTAGGGGTGTTACCGTATAGGGTGTTACCGTATGTGATGTCACTGTTAGGGGTGTTACCGTAAGTGATGTCACTGTTAGGGGTGTTACCTAAGTGATGTCACTGTTAGGTGTGTTACCGTAAGTGATGTCACTGTTAGGTGTGTTACCGTAAGTGATGTCACTGTTAGGTGTGTTACCGTAAGTGATGTCACTGTTAGGTGTGTTACCGTAAGTGATGTCACTGTTAGGTGTGTTACCGTAAGTGATGTCACTGTTAGGGGTGTTACCGTAAGTGATGTCACTGTTAGGGGTGTTACCGTATGTGATGTCACTGTTAGGGGTGTTACCGTAAGTGATGTCACTGTTAGTGCTGTTACTGTGATTGCAGTTAGTGTCAGTAGCGTCACTGTCAATGATGATGTTACTGTGGTGGCATTTCTATCAGTACAAATACTGTCTATGTCGTTACTGTATGTAGTTACTGTCAGTGCAGTTACTGTCAGGGGCGTTACTATTAGTGTAAGTAGTGTCACTGTCAATGGTGTTACTGTCAGAGCAGTTCCTGTCGGTGGAGTTACTGTCGGTGATGTTACTGTAAGAGATGTAACTGTTGGTGGCATTACTGTCAGTAGTGTTACACTCAGCTCTGTTGTTTTAAGTGAAGTTGCTGTCAGTGGTTTGAGAGTAAGTGGTGTTATTGTCACTGGTGGTAAACAGTCATAGTGACATTACTGTTAGTCATAAGACTGTCAGTGGTGTGACTGTCACAGAAGTTACTGTTAGTGACATTGCTGTCAATGACTTTACAGTCAGTGATGTTACTGTCAGTGGGTTTACTGTCAGTACATATACTGTAAATGCCTTTACTGCATGTTCTGTTACTGTGTGTGCAGTCGCTGTCAGTGATGTTACTTTGAGTGGCTTTAAAGTCTGTAATGTTACTGTCAGTTCTTATTTTTGTCAGTTGGCATTACAGTATGATGTCTTGCTGTCAGTGAAGTTACTGTCAGTGGTCAGTGATGTTACTATAACTGTGGTTACTGTTACCTGTGTTACGGTCAGTGATGTTACTGTTGGTGCTGTTACCATAAATGTGGTTAATGTCAGTGGTGTTAACATAAGTGAAGTTACTTTAAATGGTATTTATATTGTTTATGTTACTGTAAGTGATATTACTGTCAGTGCCTTTACAGTCAGTAATGTTACAAAATTGTTATCAAATAAAAACTGCTGTAAGCTAGTGGATCTCAATCATTGATACAATAATAAGTCTCTAGTGACATTTCACTTTCTCCACTAGGGAGCGTCGTGAACAGGAGTTGCATGAAGCCTACCGGAGCGCCCGCACACCAGAGGAAGCAGCTTCTGTTCTGCAGCGTTATGCCCTGCGCTTCACCATCAGTGAGGCCGTTCTCGAGCGCCTCAAACTCCCCAAGCTGCTGGAGAGGAGTGTGTCGGCCGACCCAACTCGTCACTCCTCGTTCCCCGTCTCCTCAGACATCTCCTCCTCTTTCAGTGCTTCCTCAAACCCGCTGCAGTACCTGAGGCAGCAGTCTCTCCCCGCAGCCAAGTTCATATCCTCAGTGGAAGCACAGGTGACGGGGTACAGCACAGAGCCGGTGACGGGGTACAGCACAGAGCCAGTGACGGGGTACAGCACAGAGCCAGTGACGGGGTACAGCACAGAGCCAGTGACGGGGTACAGCACAGAGCCGGTGACGGGGTACAGCACAGAGACGGGAAACGGCGGAGATACGGAGTGTGTTTCAGGTCCATCTCACTCGCATGCGACAGCGCCCTCTCTGGCTCCGAGACCTTACAGACAGAGCAGAAGTAGCACTGCTAAGGTACAGACAGCACAGGAATCAACATTTATCATAGCAGTGATTAAAAGGTTTTATAACTGATACAAAATCTATAGTTTAGGACTGAAAAAAAAAAGTTTTTTTGAATGTGAGTAAAAAGTAACACAATGTCACTACGCAACATTCTTATAACTTATAATAGGGACAATCCACTGGGAGATTTTTTCTGTAATTTCTTACTTGTTTCTCCTTGACTGAATTTATCTATTTATTTATTTGTATCCCTTGTAAATAGACCTCAGCAACGTGTCTCCTCTAGAGTTTCAGAAGAGATCAGAAATTTGCAACCAAAAGTCAAACAGTATGAACTCTATGAATATTATGAATATTTCTCATCATTCTCTCAAGACCAAGTGATCTGAGCTATGTTATCAACATTAATTTAGCGATTTTAAATATCAAATGTGTCAAGGATCACCTCATTTAGGTATGTTTCCTTTAAGAGAAATATGAAGGGTTCTGATGAAGGGTTCTGATGAAGAGCTCTGTCTTCAGGGCTGTAGAAGAGCCTCTGAGGAGTATAACGCTGACTCCATCAGCTGCCATGCGCTCTGCCACACCACCCACACTGAGTAGAAATATCCTGGATAATTCAGTGCTGTAGGAATGTGCACCGTTTGTCTCCTAAGAGAAGTGAAGTGAAGTGTTCCAGAATACTCCAACAATAGCAGATGTTGCCCTCTGGTGGCTGGAATGAGTGTTGTGAGTTAAAGTGGGCATGTGTTGAATGGGTGCTAGTGTTCCCTAGGTATGAGTGTATGAGTGTGTTTGTGAATGGGTTCTTTCTATGTGAAGTGCTCCATAGAAGGACAAAAACACACACAGAGCAGATCAGCACATCTAAAACACGCACATACCTTTTTTTGTGTCATGGTAGGGACTTTACATCAACTCGTTTTATATGCTGAGCTAGTGATCATATAAACATATTCCCTTCCTCTCTGCAGTGACATGACATTGTCATTAACACATTATTTAGTCTGTTTATTAAGCGGTTTCCTTGTAGGAGCTGTTGACTGACTGTAAAGCACAGTGATGCGATTGCGATAAGCTGCCTAAACATGTATTTTAAATGCAAATTAAAATTATTTTAGAAACAGTAGATTTTTTTTTTCCCAGTAACAACTATAAAATAGTGTATATTTTCTTGGAAAGCTAAATTGCATGACATCATGACATATTAAGACTTAATTTTAGATTATATATTAGTAAGTTAATATTTTCATACTTTTTTGCATAAATCAAGTATAAATCTAACTAAATTAAATAGTGCTTACATTTGCAATCAGCTATAATTAATTTATTAATCCATGAAATAGTATGATAAGTGAGTAGCGTTAGTAAACCTAAAGTTATCATGAAACTGAAGTTACACTAGTATTTTGTTCCCTATAGTGTCGTATATCTGAGTGAAACGCTTCTGGAACAAGAACAGATGTGGGCGGGGCTTGATTGTGTCTGTGGGGAATTGATTGGATGGTTGTGGTTTGCTATTGGCTGATCTCATGTGAGTGACAGGTAATAGCCCCGCCCTCATCAGAGAAGAGAAGAGATGCTGCAAGAGGAACTTATTCCGAGTCGAGATTATTAACACTATAATGATGTGCGCCCATACATCATTTACAACAAACACTGAAATGTTCCATTAAAGAAAAATAATTGTCCATTTTGATTTCATTGTGACTTTAAATTGCTCCTTTATTGCCAAACACAATTTCGCTTCTCAAGTTTATATACTTTGTTTTAAAGATTTTTAAATTTACAAGAATATTAGAAAAACTGATGAAGAATATGAGCGAAATGAGTGTTTACTTAGTCTCTCTCTCTCTCTCTCTCTCTCTCTCTCTCTCTCTCTCTCTCTCTCTCTCTCTCTCTCTCTCTCTCTCTCTCTCTCTCTCTCTCTCTCAGGATGAAATGGTGCGAGTGAATGGAGAAAGGGAGGATGATGAGCAGAAGGGAGGAAGAAACAGAGAGAGGGAAGAAGACTGTCTGCCGTTCCTCTCGTCTCCCCTCCAGCACACAGACTCAGACCTCACAGATCCCGATGTGTCCGATGGATGCACATACACACCGGGCCGCTGCGAGAGCCTCAGGGAACACACACAGGTGAGGACAGGACTGGACAGATATTATATGAAATCTGTTCTGTCAGCATGATGTGTAGTTGTGCTTGGAGTCGATTGTGTGACATGATTTTTGTCCCGGCTGTCATGCAGAGAAATTATGAACACATGCAGAAACAAGATAGAACTAGCAAAATATAATAACTGATTATGTTTTAGTCAATGTTTGCTTTTTCCTGTCAGCTTTTTGTTTTTCTAATTTTTTCCTTGCGTAGTAAAATTAAAATTTTAGCTGTAGTTTGCCTTTTTTGCCTAACAATTTGTCATACCTTAACCGAGTTTAGTGTTTCGTTCTTCCCTCATATTTAAAATAAGAGTCCATCCTCATATTTTGATGGTTTAATCGAAAACAATTATGCCCTCCATACATCACTTTTGGTCACTCTTGTGTGTGTGTGAACAACACAAGCATGAGAACAGAGAGTTTATACTGAGTAAAGAGTGTGTGTAACACTGCACAGACTGAAGGAGTGACGGTCCCGCAGGTCAGCGATAACTCGATGTCCACAGAAGTGTTGGAGATGAAACCTGAAGACACTGTTACAGGTTGGCCAGCTCTTATGAGATATTAATCTTCCAGTTCACCTCCTTCTTCTTCATAATCCTGTATATATTCTCAGTCAATAACCGCTGTTCCTGCACAGATGAGGAGCAGACAGATGAGACGTGTATGAGTGACTCTCTGCGGACCGTGATTCAGGCGGACTCTTCTGCACAGGTTCTGCTTTCAGAAAAATACACTGACTAAATACTACATATGCATATTATGATTACTAGAGGAATTAAATGTATTTGCTGTATGTATTTGACCTTGATTTCTCTGGATTTGGTTGAAGGTCAATAAACTAGTAACGGAGATCCCACAGAATCCATCAGAAGCATCTGATGCAGAATCATGTAGAACCAAACCAGGTGAGTGTCGCTGAAGACCAGCGCTGGCCAACATCAGCCTCAGGTGTTTATCCTCTCCATCAGATATAGACAGTTCAGGTGTTTATCCTCTCCATCAGATATAGACAGTTCAGGTGTTTATCTTCTCCATCAGATATAGACAGTTCAGGTGTTTATCTTCTCCATCAGATATAGTCAGTTCAGGTGTTTATCCTCTCCATCAGATATAGACAGTTCAGGTGTTTATCCTCTCCATCAGATATAGACAGTTCAGGTGTTTATCCTCTCCATCAGATATAGACAGTTCAGGTGTTTATCTTCTCCATCAGATATAGACAGTTCAGGTGTTTATCTTCTCCATCAGATATAGACAGTTCAGGTGTTTATCCTCTCCATCAGATATAGACAGTTCAGGTGTTTATCTTCTCCATCAGATATAGACAGTTCAGGTGTTTATCCTCTCCATCAGATATAGACAGTTCAGGTGTTTATCTTCTCCATCAGATATAGACAGTTCAGGTGTTTATCTTCTCCATCAGATATAGACAGTTCAGGTGTTTATCCTCTCCATCAGATATAGACAGTTCAGGTGTTTATCTTCTCCATCAGATATAGACAGTTCAGGTGTTTATCCTCTCCATCAGATATAGACAGTTCAGGTGTTTATCCTCTCCATCAGATATAGACAGTTCAGGTGTTTATCCTCTCCATCAGATATAGACAGT
Organism: Vimba vimba; assembly: GCA_022828995.1. NCBI lineage: Eukaryota > Metazoa > Chordata > Actinopteri > Cypriniformes > Leuciscidae > Vimba > Vimba vimba. Next base: position 35,509,562 of record CM040833.1, read on the forward strand.
TCAGGTGTTTATCCTCTCCATCAGATATAGACAGTTCAGGTGTTTATCTTCTCCATCAGATATAGACAGTTCAGGTGTTTATCCTCTCCATCAGATATAGACAGTTCAGGTGTTTATCCTCTCCATCAGATATAGACAGTTCAGGTGTTTATCCTCTCCATCAGATATAGACAGTTCAGGTGTTTATCCTCTCCATCAGATATAGACAGTTCAGGTGTTTATCCTCTCCATCAGATATAGACAGTTCAGGTGTTTATCTTCTCCATCAGATATAGACAGTTCAGGTGTTTATCCTCTCCATCAGATATAGACAGTTCAGGTGTTTATCCTCTCCATCAGATATAGACAGTTCAGGTGTTTATCCTCTCCATCAGATATAGTCAGTTCAGGTGTTTATCCTCTCCATCAGATATAGACAGTTCAGGTGTTTATCCTCTCCATCAGATATAGACAGTTCAGGTGTTTATCTTCTCCATCAGATATAGACAGTTCAGGTGTTTATCTTCTCCATCAGATATAGACAGTTCAGGTGTTTATCCTCTCCATCAGATATAGACAGTTCAGGTGTTTATCCTCTCCATCAGATATAGACAGTTCAGGTGTTTATCCTCTCCATCAGATATAGACAGTTCAGGTGTTTATCCTCTCCATCAGATATAGACAGTTCAGGTGTTTATCCTCTCCATCAGATATAGACAGTTCAGGTGTTTATCCTCTCCATCAGATATAGACAGTTCAGGTGTTTATCTTCTCCATCAGATATAGACAGTTCAGGTGTTTATCCTCTCCATCAGATATAGACAGTTCAGGTGTTTATCCTCTCCATCAGATATAGACAGTTCAGGTGTTTATCTTCTCCATCAGATATAGACAGTTCAGGTGTTTATCCTCTCCATCAGATATAGACAGTTCAGGTGTTTATCCTCTCCATCAGATATAGACAGTTCAGGTGTTTATCCTCTCCATCAGATATAGAAAGTTCAGGTGTTTATCCTCTCCATCAGATATAGACAGTTCAGGTGTTTATCCTCTTCATCAGATATAGACAGTTCAGGTGTTTATCCTCTCCATCAGATATAGACAGTTCAGGTGTTTATCTTCTCCATCAGATATAGACAGTTCAGGTGTTTATCCTCTCCATCAGATATAGACAGTTCAGGTGTTTATCCTCTCCATCAGATATAGACAGTTCAGGTGTTTATCCTCTCCATCAGATATAGACAGTTCAGGTGTTTATCTTCTCCATCAGATATAGACAGTTCAGGTGTTTATCCTCTCCATCAGATATAGACAGTTCAGGTGTTTATCCTCTCCATCAGATATAGACAGTTCAGGTGTTTATCCTCTCCATCAGATATAGACAGTTCAGGTGTTTATCCTCTTCATCAGATATAGACAGTTCAGGTGTTTATCCTCTTCATCAGATATAGACAGTTCAGGTGTTTATCCTCTCCATCAGATATAGACAGTTCAGGTGTTTATCTTCTCCATCAGATATAGACAGTTCAGGTGTTTATCCTCTCCATCAGATATAGACAGTTCAGGTGTTTATCCTCTCCATCAGATATAGACAGTTCAGGTGTTTATCTTCTCCATCAGATATGCACAGTTCAGGTGTTTATCCTCTCCATCAGATATAGACAGTTCAGGTGTTTATCCTCTCCATCAGATATAGAAAGTTCAGGTGTTTATCCTCTCCATCAGATATAGACAGTTCAGGTGTTTATCCTCTTCATCAGATATAGACAGTTCAGGTGTTTATCCTCTTCATCAGATATAGACAGTTCAGGTGTTTATCCTCTCCATCAGATATAGACAGTTCAGGTGTTTATCTTCTCCATCAGATATAGACAGTTCAGGTGTTTATCCTCTCCATCAGATATAGACAGTTCAGGTGTTTATCCTCTCCATCAGATATAGACAGTTCAGGTGTTTATCCTCTCCATCAGATATAGACAGTTCAGGTGTTTATCCTCTCCATCAGATATAGACAGTTCAGGTGTTTATCTTCTCCATCAGATATAGACAGTTCAGGTGTTTATCCTCTCCATCAGATATAGACAGTTCAGGTGTTTATCCTCTCCATCAGATATAGACAGTTCAGGTGTTTATCCTCTCCATCAGATATAGACAGTTCAGGTGTTTATCCTCTCCATCAGATATAGACAGTTCAGGTGTTTATCCTCTCCATCAGATATAGACAGTTCAGGTGTTTATCTTCTCCATCAGATATAGACAGTTCAGGTGTTTATCCTCTCCATCAGATATAGACAGTTCAGGTGTTTATCCTCTCCATCAGATATAGACAGTTCAGGTGTTTATCCTCTCCATCAGATATAGTCAGTTCAGGTGTTTATCCTCTCCATCAGATATAGACAGTTCAGGTGTTTATCCTCTCCATCAGATATAGACAGTTCAGGTGTTTATCTTCTCCATCAGATATAGACAGTTCAGGTGTTTATCCTCTCCATCAGATATAGACAGTTCAGGTGTTTATCCTCTCCATCAGATATAGACAGTTCAGGTGTTTATCCTCTCCATCAGATATAGACAGTTCAGGTGTTTATCCTCTCCATCAGATATAGACAGTTCAGGTGTTTATCCTCTCCATCAGATATAGACAGTTCAGGTGTTTATCTTCTCCATCAGATATAGACAGTTCAGGTGTTTATCCTCTCCATCAGATATAGACAGTTCAGGTGTTTATCCTCTCCATCAGATATAGACAGTTCAGGTGTTTATCTTCTCCATCAGATATAGACAGTTCAGGTGTTTATCCTCTCCATCAGATATAGACAGTTCAGGTGTTTATCCTCTCCATCAGATATAGACAGTTCAGGTGTTTATCCTCTCCATCAGATATAGAAAGTTCAGGTGTTTATCCTCTCCATCAGATATAGACAGTTCAGGTGTTTATCCTCTTCATCAGATATAGACAGTTCAGGTGTTTATCCTCTCCATCAGATATAGACAGTTCAGGTGTTTATCCTCTCCATCAGATATAGACAGTTCAGGTGTTTATCTTCTCCATCAGATATAGACAGTTCAGGTGTTTATCCTCTCCATCAGATATAGACAGTTCAGGTGTTTATCCTCTCCATCAGATATAGACAGTTCAGGTGTTTATCTTCTCCATCAGATATAGACAGTTCAGGTGTTTATCTTCTCCATCAGATATAGACAGTTCAGGTGTTTATCCTCTCCATCAGATATAGACAGTTCAGGTGTTTATCTTCTCCATCAGATATAGACAGTTCAGGTGTTTATCTTCTCCATCAGATATAGACAGTTCAGGTGTTTATCCTCTCCATCAGATATAGACAGTTCAGATGTTTATCTTCTCCATCAGATATAGACAGTTCAGGTGTTTATCTTCTCCATCAGATATAGACAGTTCAGGTGTTTATCCTCTCCATCAGATATAGACAGTTCAGGTGTTTATCCTCTCCATCAGATATGCACAGTTCAGGTGTTTATCCTCTCCATCAGATATAGACAGTTCAGATGTTTATCCTCTCCATCAGATATAGACAGTTCAGGTGTTTATCCTCTCCATCAGATATAGACAGTTCAGGTGTTTATCCTCTCCATCAGATATAGACAGTTCAGGTGTTTATCCTCTCCATCAGATATAGACAGTTCAGGTGTTTATCCTCTCCATCAGATATAGACAGTTCAGGTGTTTATCCTCTCCATCAGATATAGACAGTTCAGGTGTTTATCCTCTCCATCAGATATGCACAGTTCAGGTGTTTATCCTCTCCATCAGATATAGTCAGTTCAGGTGTTTATCCTCTCCATCAGATATAGTCAGTTCAGGTGTTTATCTTCTCCATCAGATATAGACAGTTCAGGTGTTTATCCTCTCCATCAGATATAGACAGTTCAGGTGTTTATCCTCTCCATCAGATATAGACAGTTCAGGTGTTTATCCTCTCCATCAGATATAGACAGTTCAGGTGTTTATCCTCTCCATCAGATATAGACAGTTCAGGTGTTTATCTTCTCCATCAGATATAGACAGTTCAGGTGTTTATCCTCTCCATCAGATATAGACAGTTTAGGTGTTTATCCTCTCCATCAGATATAGACAGTTCAGGTGTTTATCCTCTCCATCAGATATAGACAGTTCAGGTGTTTATCTTCTCCATCAGATATAGACAGTTCAGGTGTTTATCATCTCCATCAGATATAGACAGTTCAGGTGTTTATCTTCTCCATCAGATATAGACAGTTCAGGTGTTTATCCTCTCCATCAGATATAGACAGTTCAGGTGTTTATCCTCTCCATCAGATATAGACAGTTCAGGTGTTTATCCTCTCCATCAGATATAGACAGTTCAGGACTCTCGTCGGTGTTTAGAGCTGGACATCAGCGCTCAGTTAACATCGTTGTCCAGTAATCACAAATTGGGAGTCTAAACCCACATCACTGTCACACACACACTGAGAGACATGAACATGTTATATCAATATCTGAATGAGCAGATAAACTTCAGTTATCAAACTTTTATGTGAAATATTCAATGTATCTCTGATTGATTTTATGTCACTGATTTGCTTCAGTGTTTGGTGAATCTTCCACACCTCAAATCTGGATCAAACTCTGCTTTATATAACAATTAAGAAAAACTTGGTAACACTTTATTTTTAGTGTCCTTCTTTCATATGTTACATGTACTTACCATACTAATAACAGTAAGTTATGCATAATTACATGCAATTTACCCTCAACCAAACCCTAGTAAGTATATTTTGTTAATTATTACTCAGTACTTAAATATATAATACAATTTTTTTTTTACATTTCACACTCAGTTCCCATCCGTTTTGAATCATTTGTTTTTAACCAAATTAATGAAATGAATAATTCATGAAATCACTGAAAGTGCATGTTTTAAAAATGACATTATGTGTATTTTCCAGATTTGACTGAAAAGGCTGGAAATGTAAGTAAAAAAATGAAATCTGTTCATCTGTCTGTCCTCCTCATCCCTGAAGCGTCTGATGTTTGTTTTCTGGCTGTTTCTCATCTGGTATTATTTTATTACTTTTCTACAAGCACTAAAATGTTTGTCCATTACAAATCTTCCTAAAATTATCTCTTTGACGCTCAGAAGTAAATGGCTTAAAACATATCAGAATGAATCCGGACCTGAGCATCCCATTCAAGTTTTGTTAAGTGAGAGTACACACTTGTGGCTTCTAGAGAAGCATATACACAGCAAAATCCCCAGAGTTACATTAACTCTGCTCAGAGTACATATGGCCCCACTCTAAAGAGTGTTAAAGTAACTCTGAATCAGAGTTAAAGTTTATGATAATTAAGAGATTAATTAAGTGATGATTGAGCATTAGTGATGAACACCTGCTGTTAACAAGCAGAATCACTGAAGGAAAGAGAAACAACAAGAACAGAAAAAGAGAAACTCAAGAACTACAACTGACTTCAACCACAGCCTTAGATTACATCAACTGAAGATAAAAGAAGACATTACATCTGTGAAGATCTCAGCAGAGGAGGATTAAACAACTCCACAAACAGCATTACCAGCTTCACTTATTGCTAACCAGACTGACTTTATTTCTGCCATTCATCTGCAGAAGTTCTTATTTAGAATTAACAGAGCTTTAGATATTGATATTTTATTTTGAAAATGTTTGGTCACCATTATGGTGATCAGTGGCTGTGTTTACACTGGCACAAAAAATCAGATCTTTTACTCACATCTGACACAGATCAGAATTTGTTGCACACCTGTAAACACAGAAATCCGTACAAGATCCAATTTTTCTGTATCCGATCTGAGCCACTTGCAAATGTGGTTTTAAATCAGATACATATCCGATATCTGGACATCCGACCTACTTCTAAACACACGTATCCGACTCCCCTTTGAATTCCAAGCCACTACAAGGCGAGGACGACACGTTTATTCACAAAGATAGCTTTTTAATGTTGTATTATGGGGCAGACATGCCTGTATTCACTCACAGCTTTTTATTGAGGTGGGCACTTTATATTTATCTTTGTAAAGAAAAGAAATTGTGCAAACACAGAAACATTCAGGAGCTGGTTTTTAACCTCTGCCTGTGACTTTTATAAATAAAACAGCTTCAATACTGAAACCTACATTATATTTCTCAGCAATGAGGTGATAACTTTACTGTAATTAAACCAACAAGCTTCAGGTTACTAAAGGGGTGGTTGATTATGATTTCACTTTTCTAACTTTAGTTAGTGTGTAATGTTGCTGTTTGAGCATAAACAACATCTGCAAAGTTACAACGCTCAAAGTTCAAAGCAAAGGGAGAGATTTGATTTTAAAGAAATAGTTTTTTAAGGACTACAACAAAAGGCTGGTAGAGACTACACCACATTCCTCCCGGGTTAGTGACATCACCAACCCTAGAATTTACATAAAACCCGCCCCCTGAACACGATTTATAGATTATCAAGACAGAATATGCTAATCAATGACTAGAAGATAACTACACATAAGCTACATAAATTCATCAACTAACCATTCAGAAATGTTGTCTACATGTTGTCACTTCTTCTTGAGTCTCTCCATCATTGTCTGACTCCGGTTTGAACATAAAAGGCTAAACGTTTTTGAAATTTTCAGTGCATGTCTGTGTGAGGTAAAAGGACACAAGCTGTTGAAGCTCCGACCCCTGTGCCAGGAGCAGCAGCTCATTTGCATTTAAAGGAACAGACACAAAAACGATCACCTTCAAAAAGTGACAACTTTAACATGCTATATAAAAATATCTGTGGGGTATTTTGAGCTCTAACTTCACATACACACTTCATGAATGACTTATCTTACATCTTGTGAAAAGCGCATTATAGCACCCTTTTAATTCATCAAAAAACAAATATTACAGGGCTACTTTATTTCACTTCAGAATTCTAGATCTGAGCTGTAGATAAACGAAAATTGTTTTCAAACTATATATCTGTTCCGTCAGATTTTGCACGGCAAAACATTCATGAGTCACGACAGCTGTTATCTTGCCCATGCTGGCAAATAATCATTACCACCCGTCATAGGGGTGTAACGATATTCAAACCGAACTGAAAAACCGCGATACACCACCCACGATAAATATCGCGATACTCTCATGGCGTACCGAGGACGCCCCGCCCCCTGCTGCCCCGGCCCAGCCCCGGCTCAATGGACCTCATGTCTTATGTGTACACAACGAATACAGCATTATAGCCTAACCACCATTAACACCCTATAATAGCAAGCTCCGTATTTTGTTACTTTCTATAATAAGCAAGGTGTAATCTCTCAAATTCTTGTCCATGCTGGCAAATAATCATTACCACCCGACATAAATTATATAAATAATTTTAATAGCACGGCCATTCAAAACCAGGGTCTACCATGTGCATAGTAAATCGATCACCGAAAATCATTTTGGGCGGGAATTAATGTAAACACAGATATCGGATACCAGTCCTGTCAAAAGTGAATGTAAACAGGCGGACCAAAAATTGGATATGGTCAAAAGATTGGATCTGTGCATGAATACTTGCAGTGTAAATGCAGCAAGTGTTTCCTTTAGTTGGGCAGTTTGACTCATGGCTTTTTATGTGAGTTTGTGTTTTTTGTTGTTTAACAAATGTTTAACAAAATACATAATTTGTTGCAAAGGAAGCCAGAAACAAAGATGATCAGGTGATAAGGTTTTCTGCATCATAAAGTAGAATAATTCACTGATCTTATCCCTGACCAAAAGATTTGTTATTAATAGACTATATTCACCAACAACACAGTCTTTCTTGTAACTGATCAGATCAGATCAGTTATTTTTTTTTAGACACACACAGACATCAAGATTCAACACAGGAATCTCATCAATGGTGACATGCTTCATGCCGCAATGCATGCTGGGAGCAATGAGTTTTATACTATGATGGCTCCCAGCATGCATTGTGGCATGACGCAGGTCACCATTGATGAGATTCATATGCTGATTATTGATGTCTGTGTGTGTGTATAAAGATTTTTTTCCATAATGTATTTTAAAAATCAAGATTCGGAATGTCTGATCTGTTGCAAGTAAGAATTGTTGGTGAATATAATCTATTAATAAGAAATAACCACTTTTGGTCAGGGATTAGATCAGTGATTTATTCTACTTTATGATGCTGAAAACTATTATCATCTGATCATCTTTGTTTCTGGTTCCCTTTGCAACAAATTATGTGTTTTGTTAAACACTGTTACAAAGACCACAAACTCACATAAAAAAAAACAAGAGTCAAACTGTCGAACTAAAAGAAACACTAATAAGTGAAGCTGGTAATGCTGTTTGTGGAGTGTTGCTTTAAACTCTGCGGATTTTGCTGTGTGTGTGCTTCTCTAGAAGCCACAAGTGTGAATTCAACTATTACTATTACTTTACAAAATAGCTTGCTTGTAAAACCGCAAGTGAAATCCTACACTACCCATAATCCTTAAACAAGATTAAAGCATAGCATCACCCACAGAGACAAGCTGCACATACATTTTTAGTACATTTAAACTGAAAAATAGTAGAATATTCTATACCAGATGGGAAAGCAGCAGAATGTCCCCATTTTTGTCCTTGTGTTTTCACATCCGCCAGCTCCAGTAGAACAGCTAGTCTCGCTGCTTCAGGGGAATCTCTTGCTCACTGTTTGTGGTGTTGTGCGGCGCGTGTCATTGCGTACGGTACGGTTAGGTGCTGAATCTGGTGAAGCGCGGTGAACACTTTTCTTGGAGCCCTGAGGAAGAGCGCAAGCGTCAGGAGAGCTGGCAGCGAGAGCAGGAACGCATGCTTCAGGTACAGCGGCTGGAGCCAACAGAGCCAGACACCTGAGCATGCTTCGTCTCCATACTTTACCCGACTGTGGACTAACCAGACACCTGAGCATGCTTCCATACTTTACCTGACTGTGGACTAACCAGACACCTGAACATGTCTCCATACTTTACCCGACTGTGGACTAACCAGACACCTGAGCATGTCTCCATACTTTACCTGACTGTGGACTAACCAGACACCTGAGCATGCTTCCATACTTTACCCGACTGTGGACTAACCAGACACCTGAGCATGTCTCCATACTTTACCCGACTGTGGACTAACCAGACACCTGAGCATGCTTCCATACTTTACCCGACTGTGGACTAACCAGATACCTGAGCATGCTTCGTCTCCATACTTTACCTAACTGTGGACTAACCAGACACCTGAGCATATCTCCATACTTTACCCGACTGTAGACTAACCAGACACCTGAGCATGTCTCCATACTTTACCCGACTGTGGACTAACCAGACACCTGAGCATGTCTCCATACATCACCGACTGTGGATTAACCAGACACCTGAGCATGTCTCCATACTTTACCCGACTGTGGACTAACCAGGCACCTGAGCATACTTCCATACTTTACCCGACTGTGGACTAACCAGACACCTGAGCATGTCTCCATACATCACCGACTGTGGACTAACCAGACACCTGAGCATGTCTCCATAATTTACCCGACTGTGGACTAACCAGACACCTGAGCATGCTTCCATACTTTACCCGACTGTGGACTAACCAGACACCTGAGCATGTCTCCATACTTTACCCAACTGTGGACTAACCAGACACCTGAGCATGTCTCCATACTTTACCCGACTGTGGACTAACCAGACACCTGAGCATGTCTCCATACTTTACCTGACTGTGGACTAACCAGACACCTGAGCATGTCTCCATACTTTACCCAACTGTGGACTAACCAGACACCTGAGCATGTCTCCATACTTTACCTGACTGTGGACTAACCAGACACCTGAGCATGTCTCCATAATTTACCCGACTGTGGACTAACCAGACACCTGAGCATGTCTCCATACTTTACCCGACTGTGGACTAACCAGACACCTGAGCATGTCTCCATACTTTACCTGACTGTGGACTAACCAGACACCTGAGCATGTCTCCATACTTTACCTGACTGTGGACTAACCAGACACCTGAGCATGTCTCCATACTTTACCCAACTGTGGATTAACCAGAAACCTGAGCATGTCTCCATACATCACCGACTGTGGACTAACCAGATACCTGAGCATGCTTCCATACTTTACCCGACTATGGACTAACCAGACACCTGAGCATGCTTCCATACATCACCGACTGTGGACTAACCAGACACCTGAGCATGTCTCCATACATCACCGACTGTGGACTAACCAGACACCTGAGCATGTCTCCATACTTTACCCGACTGTGGACTAACCAGACACCTGAGCATGTCTCCATACTTTACCCGACTGTGGACTAACCAGACACCTGAGCATGTCTCCATACTTTACCCGACTGTGGACTAACCAGATACCTGAGCATGTCTCCATACTTTACCCGACTGTGGACTAACCAGACACCTGAGCATGTCTCCATACTTTACCTGACTGTGGACTAACCAGACACCTGAGCATGTCTCCATACATCACCGACTGTGGACTAACCAGACACCTGAGCATGCTTCCATACTTTAGCCGACTGTGGACTAACCAGACACCTGAGCATGTCTCCATACATCACCGACTGTGGACTAACCAGACACCTGAGCATATCTCCATACATCACCGACTGTGGACTAACCAGATACCTGAGCATGCTTCCATACTTTACCCGTCTGTGGACTAACCAGACACCTGAGCATGTCTCCATAATTTACCCGACTGTGGACTAACCAGACACCTGAGCATGCTTCCATACTTTACCCGACTGTGGACTAACCAGACACCTGAGCATGTCTCCATACTTTACCTGACTGTGGACTAACCAGACACCTGAGCATGTCTCCATACTTTACCCGACTGTGGACTAACCAGACACCTGAGCATGTCTCCATACATCACCGACTGTGGACTAACCAGACACCTGAGCATGTCTCCATACATCACCGACTGTGGACTAACCAGACACCTGAGCATGTCTCCATACTTTACCCGACTGTGGACTAACCAGGCACCTGAGCATGCTTCCATACTTTACCCGACTGTGGACTAACCAGACACCTGAGCATGTCTCCATACATCACCGACTGTGGACTAACCAGACACCTGAGCATGTCTCCATAATTTACCCGACTGTGGACTAACCAGACACCTGAGCATGCTTCCATACTTTACCCGACTGTGGACTAACCAGACACCTGAGCATGTCTCCATACTTTACCCAACTGTGGACTAACCAGACACCTGAGCATGTCTCCATACTTTACCCGACTGTGGACTAACCAGACACCTGAGCATGTCTCCATACTTTACCTGACTGTGGACTAACCAGACACCTGAGCATGTCTCCATACTTTACCCAACTGTGGATTAACCAGAAACCTGAGCATGTCTCCATACATCACCGACTGTGGACTAACCAGATACCTGAGCATGCTTCCATACTTTACCCGACTATGGACTAACAAGACACCTGAGCATGCTTCCATACATCACCGACTGTGGACTAACCAGACACCTGAGCATGTCTCCATACATCACCGACTGTGGACTAACCAGACACCTGAGCATGTCTCCATACTTTACCCGACTGTGGACTAACCAGACACCTGAGCATGTCTCCATACTTTACCCGACTGTGGACTAACCAGACACCTGAGCATGTCTCCATACTTTACCCGACTGTGGACTAACCAGATACCTGAGCATGTCTCCATACTTTACCCGACTGTGGACTAACCAGACACCTGAGCATGTCTCCATACTTTACCTGACTGTGGACTAACCAGACACCTGAGCATGTCTCCATACATCACCGACTGTGGACTAACCAGACACCTGAGCATGCTTCCATACTTTACCCGACTGTGGACTAACCAGACACCTGAGCATGTCTCCATACATCACCGACTGTGGACTAACCAGACACCTGAGCATATCTCCATACATCACCGACTGTGGACTAACCAGATACCTGAGCATTCTTCCATACTTTACCCGACTGTGGACTAACCAGACACCTGAGCATGTCTCCATACTTTACCCGACTGTGGACTAACCAGACACCTGAGCATGTCTCCATATATCACCGACTGTGGACTAACCAGACACCTGAGCATGCTTCCATACTTTACCCGACTATGGACTAACCAGACACCTGAGCATGCTTCCATACATCACCGACTGTGGACTAACCAGACACCTGAGCATGTCTCCATACATCACCGACTGTGGACTAACCAGACACCTGAGCATGTCTCCATACTTTACCCGACTGTGGACTAACCAGACACCTGAGCATGTCTCCATACTTTACCCGACTGTGGACTAACCAGACACCTGAGCATGTCTCCATACTTTACCCGACTGTGGACTAACCAGATACCTGAGCATGTCTCCATACTTTACCCGACTGTGGACTAACCAGACACCTGAGCATGTCTCCATACTTTACCTGACTGTGGACTAACCAGACACCTGAGCATGTCTCCATACATCACCGACTGTGGACTAACCAGACACCTGAGCATGCTTCCATACTTTAGCCGACTGTGGACTAACCAGACACCTGAGCATGTCTCCATACATCACCGACTGTGGACTAACCAGACACCTGAGCATATCTCCATACATCACCGACTGTGGACTAACCAGATACCTGAGCATGCTTCCATACTTTACCCGTCTGTGGACTAACCAGACACCTGAGCATGTCTCCATAATTTACCCGACTGTGGACTAACCAGACACCTGAGCATGCTTCCATACTTTACCCGACTGTGGACTAACCAGACACCTGAGCATGTCTCCATACTTTACCTGACTGTGGACTAACCAGACACCTGAGCATGTCTCCATACTTTACCCGACTGTGGACTAACCAGACACCTGAGCATGTCTCCATACATCACCGACTGTGGACTAACCAGACACCTGAGCATGTCTCCATACATCACCGACTGTGGACTAACCAGACACCTGAGCATGTCTCCATACTTTACCCGACTGTGGACTAACCAGGCACCTGAGCATGCTTCCATACTTTACCCGACTGTGGACTAACCAGACACCTGAGCATGTCTCCATACATCACCGACTGTGGACTAACCAGACACCTGAGCATGTCTCCATAATTTACCCGACTGTGGACTAACCAGACACCTGAGCATGCTTCCATACTTTACCCGACTGTGGACTAACCAGACACCTGAGCATGTCTCCATACTTTACCCAACTGTGGACTAACCAGACACCTGAGCATGTCTCCATACTTTACCCGACTGTGGACTAACCAGACACCTGAGCATGTCTCCATACTTTACCTGACTGTGGACTAACCAGACACCTGAGCATGTCTCCATACTTTACCCAACTGTGGATTAACCAGAAACCTGAGCATGTCTCCATACATCACCGACTGTGGACTAACCAGATACCTGAGCATGCTTCCATACTTTACCCGACTATGGACTAACAAGACACCTGAGCATGCTTCCATACATCACCGACTGTGGACTAACCAGACACCTGAGCATGTCTCCATACATCACCGACTGTGGACTAACCAGACACCTGAGCATGTCTCCATACTTTACCCGACTGTGGACTAACCAGACACCTGAGCATGTCTCCATACTTTACCCGACTGTGGACTAACCAGACACCTGAGCATGTCTCCATACTTTACCCGACTGTGGACTAACCAGATACCTGAGCATGTCTCCATACTTTACCCGACTGTGGACTAACCAGACACCTGAGCATGTCTCCATACTTTACCTGACTGTGGACTAACCAGACACCTGAGCATGTCTCCATACATCACCGACTGTGGACTAACCAGACACCTGAGCATGCTTCCATACTTTACCCGACTGTGGACTAACCAGACACCTGAGCATGTCTCCATACATCACCGACTGTGGACTAACCAGACACCTGAGCATATCTCCATACATCACCGACTGTGAACTAACCAGATACCTGAGCATTCTTCCATACTTTACCCGACTGTGGACTAACCAGACACCTGAGCATGTCTCCATACTTTACCCGACTGTGGACTAACCAGACACCTGAGCATGTCTCCATATATCACCGACTGTGGACTAACCAGACACCTGAGCATGCTTCCATACTTTACCCGACTGTGGACTAACCAGACACCTGAGTATGTCTCCATACATCACCGACTGTGGACTAACCAGACACCTGAGCATATCTCCATACATCACCGACTGTGGACTAACCAGATACCTGAGCATTCTTCCATACTTTACCCGACTGTGGACTAACCAGACACCTGAGCATGTCTCCATACTTTACCCGACTGTGGACTAACCAGACACCTGAGCATGTCTCCATATATCACCGACTGTGGACTAACCAGACACCTGAGCATATCTCCATACATCACCAACTGTGGACTAACCAGATACCTGAGCATGCTTCCATACTTTACCCGACTGTGGACTAACCAGACACCTGAGCATGTCTCCATACTTTACCCGACTGTGGACTAACCAGACACCTGAGCATGTCTCCATACTTTACCCAACTGTGGACTAACCAGACACCTGAGCATGTCTCCATACTTTACCCAACTGTGGACTAACCAGACACCTGAGCATGTCTCCATACTTTACCCAACTGTGGACTAACCAGACACCTCATGCTCAAGTTGCTTAAGCATATAAGAAAGAATTCACCTAAAAAGAAAATTCTGTCGTTAGCATGTCCAAGCTGCTTTTTCAGTGTAATGAAAGTAGATGGGGACCAAGAACAGCCATGGTCACCATTCACTTTCATTACAGAGATAAATCATACTACTTGATAACTCGTTTACTCCTTTATAAGACAGAATGAATGAATGTTCATTTAACAACACTCTGATCATAAGCAGCAAAACACAAAGCAAAACTAAACCCCAGCATGATACACGAGTCGCTGCTTAAGATAAAAACACCCCTGCTTGTGTGTGAGAGAGAGAGAGAGAGAGAGAGAGAGAGAGAGAGAGAGAGAGAGAGAGAGAGAGAGAGAGAGAGTGTGTGTGTGTGTGTGCAGGGGGAATGATTGCCTGTTTGAGAAAATAGCTTTTCACTGCAGATGTCAAGATATTTAAACGCACAATCACACAGATATTACTGCTTAGTATGTTGTTTTTGTTGTTTTTTAAATAGAGATAATTTTTTGGTTGTCAAAAATTTGCTGTCTTGTCAGTCTTTTCAAACAAAGTAAAAAAAAAATCAAAGAATTGGAATTGATTGTGCCTTTAAAATGTTGTATTTTGGCTGCCTAATGGATTTTCAAAATCCCAAGCACTTTGCCTTAACCTTGTTTACTCTATACCGATGTAAAAGAGCTTAATAATGATATAAAGAAGACACGGCTATTAAAGGTACAATATGGAAAAAATTTGTATCAAAATATCCAAAAAACACTTGCACAGACTTATATATTTCTTTCAATTGTGTTCTTACATTATCCTAAATGTTTACAAGAATTTGTAAATTCAGAGAAATTCACAATTTTAAATAATGGCTTGTCCATGTTCACGTAATATCCGCGTTATCCTTGGTTTCCGCTCGTACTGCCATAGTAACCATGGCGACAGATGTGGACAACTGCGTTACGTCTAGCGGCGCGCTCACGCTGTTGTTGTTTCGTTCAAATATTATGGACCATGGCAAGCAGACTTTGGGACAAAAGGAGAACTAAAACGAGGATCAATATCAGCGTGGCGTTTTCGAGATGCCGAGAGCTAGCGTCCGCGGCTAACTTCGACTCGACAGAGACGCCGCTCTTGCATGAGCTTTATTAGACAGGTGAGCAAATGTACATAAAACTAATCAATGTTATATAGTTCAACATAATGAAATGTTATAACATGATCAGTATGTTATTCTAATGTTGATCTAGCTCACTGCTAGTCTCATACAGACAAACTAACACATAGAATAACATTATAACTTTCAACACACTCAAATGCAGTTTAGTGTGATAGTGTAGAGTGAGTGAAACAGCGTTGCGTTCCCTCACAAGTTTCATTCGTCTGATAAACTGGCCTGTGTGAGTATTATTCAGCACTTGCGGATAAGTTATTTCGGTAGAATCAAATGTCCTCATTCCTTTATATCCGTGGGACTCACGTGTGGCGCTGACATCTGTCTCTCATTAGCACTCGCGCCCTGCTTCATTCCATAGTCATGTTAAAAACATCAATGTATTCACTCATACATAAACATTATTAGATCCTTCAGCATGACGACAAGATGCATAATTCCGCTTATTCCGCATCAACATACACCTTTGTTATTGTAAGAGGTTAGCGACCCCTAGCGGCGAAAAAAATTACATATTGTAGCTTTAAAGAGCCATTTGGAGTTTCAAGTGTTAGAGGGTCTCCTAAAGGCATTTGTATATTCTGCATTAATGGATGAAATACATGTGTGTGATGACAGGAGAAATATCGGCGTGAACAGGAGAAGTTGAAGCAGGAATGGGAGCAGGCGCAGAAGGAAGTGGAAGAGGAGGAGAGGCGCTACCATGAGGAGGTGCAGTTTCTCTCTTTGCAGGTCTTGAAGTTTACAAATCTCCCATTGACTGGCATCGTTACAATATTTACCACCATTCAAAATATAAACGATAGCACTGACGGCATTGTAATATTTGCATACTGAATAGATATTGGTTTTCTTCCTTACTTTTTTCACATACTTAAAGGGCACCTATTATGCTTTCTCAGATATGACCTTTCATGCAGTGTGTCATAGAGCTGTTTGTGAATGTAAAAGGTCTTTAAAGTTTTAAAGATAAAAGTTCAGATAAATAAAGTTATTGCCTCCCAAAAGAAAAAAATTATTCTAGGGATGCGCTGATCCGATGCTCAGTATTGGTCATCTGACCAATCAGAGCAGAGTAGACCAATAACAACAGACTGGGTCATCTGGCCAGTCAGAGCAGAGTAGACCAATCACAACAGACTGGGTCATCTGACCAATCAGAGCAGAGTAGACCAATCACAACAGACTGGACCATCTGACCAATCAGAGCAGAGTAGACCAATCACAACAGACTGGGTCATCTGGCCAGTCAGAGCAGAGTAGACCAATCACAACAGACTGGACCTTCTGACCAATCAGAGCAGAGTAGACCAATCACAACAGACTGGACCATCTGACCAATCAGAGCAGAGTAGACCAATCACAACAGACTGGACCATCTGACCAATCAGAGCAGAGTAGACCAATCACAACAGACTGGACCATCTGACCAATCTGAGCAGAGTAGACCAATCACAACAGACTGGACCATCTGACCAATCAGAGCAGAGTAGACCAATCACAAAGACTGGACCATCTGACCAATCAGAGCAGAGTAGACCAATCACAACAGACTGGACCATCTGACCAATCAGAGCAGAGTAGACCAATCACAACAGACTGAGCCATCTGACCAATCAGAGCAGAGTAGACCAATCACAAAGACTGGACCATCTGACCAATCAGAGCAGAGTAGACCAATCACAACAGACTGAGCCATCTGACCAATCAGAGCAGAGTAGACCAATCACAAAGACTGGACCATCTGACCAATCAGAGCAGAGTAGACCAATCACAACAGACTGGACCATCTGACCAATCAGAGCAGAGTAGACCAATCACAACAGACTGGACCATCTGACCAATCAGAGCAGTGTAGACCAATCACAACAGACTGGACCATCTGACCAATCAGAGCAGAGTAGACCAATACATGAATCTGAGATCCTCAAACAGTGTGAAAGCATGCTTACCATGGTAAATTGTTGTAAGATACTTTACAGATCATCACACCACTGAAATGTGAAAAGTTTCGCTACTTGTTTGCTCATAGAAGCTTTGCCACTGATTGTGTTTGTGTGGTCGATACAGGAGAGGAAGATTCTGGAGGAGACCGTGACCCCCCTGACCCCGCTGACCCCTGTGACCCCTCTGACCCCGCTGACCCCTCTGACCCCTCACTCACCGATGGCACCGCCAGTCCTTCCCAAAACACAAAACACTTTGCACTCGCAGTCCGAGCGGGAACACAGGCTGGGAACAGTGGAGAACCGGACGGTGAGACTTAAATGAATGACGTTAAATGAAGAGCTTAATGTGTGTGTAGACGACACTGACTGTGTTCTCCTCCAGCAGAGCTCTGAGAACTGCAGACAAAGGGAAAACGGCATCGCTGAAGCAGCGCAGACACACACACAGAGTTTACAGATGACAGTAAGGTCTGGGACAACAACTCCAGCAGTCAACTAGAAGGAAAAGTTCACCCAAAAATTTTAATTCTGCCATTATTTGTCATTCCACACTTTCAAGCTGTTACTTTTTTCTACACAGCAAAATCCCCAGAGTTAAATTAACTCTGCTCAGAGTACATATGGCCCCACTCTAAAGAGTGTTAAAGTAACTCTGAATCAGAGTTAAAGTTTATGATAATTAAGTGATTAATTAAGTGATGATTGAGCATTAGTGATGAACACCTGCTGTTAACAAGCAGAATCACTGAAGGAAAGAGAAACAACAAGAACAGAAAAAGAGAAACTCAAGAACTACAACTGACTTCAACCACAGCCTTACATTACATCAACTGAAGATAAAAGAAGACATTACATCTGTGAAGATCTCAGCAGAGGAGGATTAAACAACTCCACAAACAGCATTACCAGCTTCACTTATTAATGACCAGACTGACTTTATTTCTGCCATTCATCTGCAGAAGTTCTTATTGAGAATTAACAGAGCTTTAGATATTGATGTTTTATTGAAAATGTTTGGTTTCAGTTTGCTGCAAGCGCACCGCCCGGTCATGTGACAAGAACCAACCAATCAACATTACAGGGTTTTTTTCTCTTCTCCGTAAATAAATCTTGTAGCAGAGCTACAGCAAGAGTTTTTCGGTGGTGGAAATCCATTACTGAAACTTCCTCGTCGCTGTTCATGGTTGCATAGCAATGGCAGACGCCACGGGAGCACAATCGCTTTGGAAAGAAGGAGACAGAAGTGTAGCTGCACCTTCCACACATTTTAAACGCGATATGTGAACGGCCCCTAAAAGTGAAACTCTTCCCGAGTCTCTCCATAAGGCTGCACTCGCTACTGGTTATTCTGGGATTCTGGATGAGTGACATTGGCCTGTTTTGTTATTGCCAGAGTATCTGAAGCTCGTGTAAAGGCTCCACCCTCTTCTGAACGGAGGCGGAGCTGCAGCTCATTTGCATTTAAAGGGACACACAAAATCTGAGCCTTTTTGCTCACACTCAAAAAAGGGGCAAATTTGACAAGCTATAATAAATTATCTGGGGTATTTTGAGCTGAAATTTCACAGACACATTCTGGGGACACCATAGATTTATATTACGTTTTGTGAAAAGGGGCATAACATGTGACCTTTAATGGAAAAGAGCCACATGAAGAGTTTGTGTTGCATAGAGAATAACAGTATATGGGTTTGGAACAACATGAAGAATTTTTGAGTGAACTTAAACATTTTAAAACTTTTTCAAACTCACCATAATACCTAAAGATCTTGTTTTCTGTATGTTTCCACAGCAGTTCTCCTCAGCCAGGTTGTGTGTCGGTGGGTCCGAGAGGACGAGGACGAGGGGAGCCACTGCAGTCTCTTCAGGGTGAGTCTCGTCTCGCTGAGGACTCGTTTAGAAAGCCTCAATGATGACACTCTGAGGGCGACACAATGTCTTTTCTTTTGTTTTTAAATGGGAGGAAATTTCACAGTAAAATGTGGATAACATATTATTATTATTTTGTTATTAAATTAGTTATTTAAAATATCTTACTACAGTGCATTTAATATCAACATTTTGAGTCTGTAGATTTGTAAGTCCAAGTTTCTGTCTATTCTGGTTGAAGTACACAGTTTGAATTTTACGTGTTGCTAAACTAGCAAAACTAATATGCAAAATAACAATACTTGTTCCATCCGTTCATTTTAATCAGATATGCATTTGTTATGGGTACATTAATAAATGTGAATGGAATAGAACTATTTCCATCTTGGATTATTTTATTCACTGAGCTTGTCCCAGTGCATTATGGGATTACTTTCTCAGTTAAGGAATTGAGCCAAAATAAGATCTTAACTGGCTGGAAAAGGCTTTGTGTCGGGAGTGAGCCGGCGATTACTTCAGATGCCATCTAGATAGACGACTAACTAGGTTTTCTAAAAAAATCAGTAACTGAATATGTGTTAATCTTTCAAATAAATGATCAATTCCACTGAATCCTCTGGTGGTCTTTGGTCATTTTAGACGGAAAATGTTATGTTTTGACATTTTGAAAATGTACTACTTTATCTGAATTGTCTGAAACTTGGTGACTTTTGTGTCTTGCTATATGAAAAAAAAAAAATCATGAACATGATTCAAAACAGCTAAATGGTTTAAAGAATAGTCTGCCATTGAAAATACAAAGCAATGTTGGGGAGTACAATCTACAATTGGGCTACAGGAGTCATTGATAATATGTAAACATACAGTACATCTCCAAATGCAATACACAGCCCTGTATGTATATTAATATAGGGCTATACAGGCATCTAGTGGCGACATCATGATATTACATGAGATTTCCTTGATTTCTCCCATCAAATGTCTTCAATCAGCCTTCCATGCAGTGGATTTTAAATACCTTTGCTCTATTTTAACCTAATTTAAATTATTTTGGGGGAAAAAGTATTATTTGAAAATAATATGAATTTTTTTTTTTTAAACTAAATTCTGCTTAATTTAGAGGTGAACATTGTCTACTACCATAAAATATTAAATATTTAACATTAATTTAATTTAAGAAAAGAATATCTAAAGATATTCTCAAAACAGGCCGAAGACAATAAGCGCAACACCACCGAGAGTCACAATGATCCTCACCCAGTTGAGGCTGAGGTGTGTTATGAACACGGTTTGTTTCTTTACTTGTCTATGGTTTGTTTGATATTTTACAGATACAGCACTGGGCAATAGAGAGCAGAATGAGACCTGGAACAAGAATACATCACAACCAAAACCTGGTGGACGCAAGAGGTGTGTGTGTGTGTGTGTCTGAATGTATGTGTGTGTTTGTGTGTCCATTATGTGTTCTTTCATTGATTTATGTATTCATACACAAGCTGCAATGTGTGCTTTAAAGTTTAAATGATTTTATGTTTGTGATTTTTTTTGTTGAATTCATCCTCATGGCTGAAGCGTAGTGATTCCGAGCATGTGTGTGTGTGTGCGTGTGTGTGAGATGAGGGCTGAACACTGCATGTGACTCTTCATCCTCAGGTTTGACTCTATAGAGAACATTGGGCCAAATCCATCATCCTCACCTTCATTCACAGACACACAAACACCTCCATCACCAAACAGGTACAGCACAGTTTCTCTGACCTGAGCAAAATACACACGAGTCAAATGATCACTTGTTTCTCCCCAGCCCAGATCAGATGTGATTGTAAGTGAAATCATTAATTGTATAATATGATCATATCAACAATATAGAAAGGCCCATTCTGCTCTGCAAATATCAGCATTGATAAACCCATTTAAGTCGACCACTAGTTTTGATGCTGCCATCTTTGATTACTGACAACAGTCCTGTTTTTATTGAATGACTTTAGATTATAAGTTTGCTCTTGTTGTTTCTGTGTGTGTGTGTGTGTGTGTGTGTGTGTGTAGGTCTGTCAGTGGGAAGAAACTGTGTTCAAGTTGTGGTCACCCACTTGGCAAAGGTGCCGCCATGATCATAGAGACTCTCAGCCTTTACTTCCACATTCAGTGCTTTAAGGTATGAGTACGTAAAACAACTGGAAAAGTACAGAAGCAAATATATTGTTATCACACCAATGACGATAACTATAACTATAAAGTTTTAATAGTTGTTCTAACTCTAAGACAATAGTACAGTCCACAGCACAGATATAACGATAACAACACTTTCAGAATGATGTTTTTCCAGCTAATGAACAGAAAGATTTTCCAGGTGGACCATCAGGATTTCTGGCGAAAAAATTTCTCATTTTTGACGTTTGGCTTTCCATCTAGTTTTACAGTTATGATCAGCTGTATGAGGTTATGAATGATACTGTCGGCCAGTGGTGGCTGCAATAACACTATTAAAATAGAAAGAGGAATCAAGGTTGTGTAAAACATTGTTGTTCTTTCTCTGCTTTATTTAGTATCAATAGAACTTACACTTCAGCTTAAACGTTTTGGGTCAGAAAGATTTCTTGAGGTTTTTGAAAGTTTCTTATTCTTATCAAAGCTGCATTAATTTGATCAAAAATACAGTTAAAAAACAGTGACATATTATTCCAATGTAAAACAGTAGTTCCCTTTCAGTCGGTCACTCCTTTGTTATCGGAGGAGACCGACAGAAATGGGATCTTCGCAGAGAGACCAATCTAGTTTGAGTAACTAAACGAGCCAATGTTCATTGGCATGCGATAATTGCGGCATATAATGCAATGCATCTTTGCATTTCTCTTCGGAGCCGAGGACGTTGATGTTCTGCTCTTACAATTTTTGAGCATTCTTTCTGGGAAGAAGACCTCTCAACGTGTTGGTGGTTTTCACTAATAGCACTGGTGATCTAAGGGTAACAGTGTTGGCTTCCTCACCGAGACCATCTCCTCGGGCCCAACACTCGCACCGAAAACTGCAGGCCCTTCACAAGCTCCCGTTCAAGATGCTAATGCAGAAACATGTTTTTGAATGCAGCCGTCCCCGAGATTGGTTTGCAGCGATCAACCTGTCCAGTCGGTGTTGAACTGCTTGAACTCATTCAAATGCAGAATAGTGGCCCCAATGAAACTTTTTCAGAGGCTCCTGGGGCACCTCCCGCTCAGGTTGCTTCATATGAGGCCGCTTCAGCACTGGCTTCATGGCCGGGTCCTGAGATGGGCTTGGCAGAGGGGCACGTACCGGGTGTCACCGCGCATTGTCGCCAAACCTTCAGCCCGTGACCGGACCCTTCCGAGTTGCTAGCAGTACGTCTTGCACTGGTGGGCTACGCTCCCGCCGCATTTCGCAACTCGCCCGCCATCTCCTCCCATAGAGTCAGAAGCATCTGAGGTCTTGGTGGCCCCAGGCGGTGGTAGACACCATTACTTCCGCTAGAGCCCCCCCTATGAAGCGCCTCTTCCCACCGGGAAGACCCCCGAAGATGCCCGATCAGTGTTGTGCTTTCCTTCCTGCAAGATGGGTTGGAGCGAAGGCTGTTTCCCTCCATCCTCAAAGTGAATGTCGCTGCTATTGCTGCGCATCATGATGCAGCTGAAGGTAAGTCGTTGGGAAAGCATGACCGGATCGTCAGGTTCCTGAGGGGAGCGAGGAGACTGAATCCGCCTCGTCCTCCCTCTATACCCTCTTGGGACTTGTTTCTGGTGCTCAGCGCACTGCAGAGACCTCCCTTTGAACCGCTGCAGTCAGCTGAGCTAAAGATCCTGTGTTGGCTTCTATCAAGAGGGACTTGGGACCTGCAAGCATTTTCGGTTGACGAATCGTGCCTAGAATTCGGCCTGGCTAAACGTTCACGTCGTCCTGCGACCCCGGCCCGGATATGTGCCCAAGGTTCCTACCACGCCGTTCAGGGACCAGGCAGTGAACCTGCAAGCGCTGCCTTCAGACGAGGAGGCAGACCCAGCCCTGGCTTTTCTCTGTCCTTTCCGCTTCTTGCGCTTCTATGTGGACAGAACGCAAAGCTTTAGGACCTCAGACCAGCTCTTCGACTACTTCGACCAGTAGAAGGGAAAGGCTGTCTCCAAGCAGAGGTTGTCCCACTGGATAGTGGATGCTATAGACTTTGCGTACCAATCCCTAAACGTGACTTGCCTGTTCAGGTTGCGAGCACTCTCAACTAGAAGTTATATTTCCTCCTGGGCGCTGGCTCAAGGTGCCTCGCTGACAGACATTTGTAGAGCTGCGGGCTGGGCGACACCCAACACATTCGCTAGATTCTGTAGCCTTTGTGTAGAGCCGGTGTCCTCTCATTTACTCGCCCTAAGTGGCAAGTAGTGCGGGGAACCCCCTCAAGTGTCGGCTTATTATGCCATTCTCGCCTGGTGGGCCAGATACATGCGTTTATTGCTCCAGCAAGTTACCCGGAAACGGCTAACCCTGTTGATTTCTTCGTCACCCCTGCGGCAGTCAGATGTTGCGGAGCATCTGACGCCAGGCCTAACACTCACATGTATTGAGGAACCTGTGTTAGGCTGGGTCCCATATGTAGTGGCCCCTGTGGCGACTCCATATGTGTTTTCTTAAATGGTCCGGCTACCCTCCTGTCGGCTAGCCAGTGTCTTTCCCTTGGCACAGCCCGCTCTGCCTTCTCTGCCGGTCCGCTTCCCCCCTAGACTTAGGCTGGAACCACCCCAGAGACTTCCATATGTTGTACTACCCTGCTTGGCTAGTCCATTTGTGTATTCTCCACATGTTACCTCCCTCCGGGCAGGATGTGGCATCCGCAGTGTTCCCCTTCCCCTGGGAATGGCACACTTTCCCAGTGTTATCCAATGTTCTCACTGAGTGGGTCATAGGGAACATCAGTGGTTGATACTCCCCGCATAAGCTTCTGCCCCCAACAGAGGGAGAGTGAGGCTTATGCAGGGCACTGGAAGGGCCAACAGCATGGCATTTTGAGTAGGGATCCCATTTCTACCAATCTCCTCCAATGTATGTAGGAGAGACCGACTGAAAGGGAACGTCTCTGTTATGTATGGTAACCCTTGTTCCCTGAAGGAGGGAACTGAGACGTACGCCTCATGTTGCTGTACCACCGCTTGGCGGCCGGGTCTCTGTCTCGGATCCTCAGCGAAAACCGAAGATGCGTTGCACCTTCTGCTCATTATATACCCACACTGCGTGATAGAAGCAGCTGGCGCAATTATCGTATGCCGATGTGCATTGGCTTGTTTCGTTACACTCAAAGTAGATTGGTCTCTCTGTGAAGATCCCATTTCTGTCGGTCTCCTCCGACGTATGTCTGCTGTATGTCTGCTTCAGGGAACAAGGGTTACCATACGTAAACAAAACCGAGACATTTTCTATGTGAATATATAGTAAAGTGTAATTTATTCCGGTGATCAAAGCTGAATTTTCAGCATCATTACTCCAGTCTTCAGTGTCACATGATCCTTCAGAAATCATTCTCAGTGTATTCAAGGAAGTGATGACATTTGAAGGTTGAAAATAACAGATTGTTGGATGGAGCAGGTTGAAGCAATGAGAACATTTTCTTTACAGTGTTTGTGTGTGTTTTCATCCTCTGAAGTGTTTTTCTCTCTCTGTCAGTGTGGGATCTGTAAGGGCCAGCTGGGCGACACCAGCACAGGAACAGATGTGCGGATCAGGAACGGTCTGCTCAACTGCCATCAGTGCTATATCCGCTCCCGCTGTGAGTTACACACACACGCTTCACTCTTTCTCTCTATCCATTCTGACATTCCTTCAGGGTAGCAGATGAGGAAAAGTCATGACATATCCTCAAATACATGATAAATGTATGATGTATTGAATTCAGAGTTCAGATCATTGTTAATGTCTCATTATCGTTTTGTCTTCCTCTTGTCTTTTAGCTGCTGGTCAGCCCACCACTCTATGAACTCGTTGATTGTAGGAGCAAAATAAATCTACCCATAATTCTCTCGCCCACAATCTTCACGTATGTGAATACAAGCACATTTAAAATCAAACCACTTCAACTTCTTCAAGTCCAACACGGCTGCAGTGAAAACCACGCTTCTGGCTGAACTGACAGTGTTTTAGCTGAAAAGTGCGTTCTCTTGATGACATGTGGACGACTGGAGTCACCTATAGATCATTAACACTAATGAGGAATTCCTGCTATGACTCCACTTCGCTTTAAATTTGTCTGAATCCATTCATCCTCATGCTGTAAACGCATCTAGTTTTAAAATGTTTCTTACATCAGAGTATTCTATTAAATCTGGCTTGATTTGCTCTTCAACTACAGCTGAACATTCAGAGTGATGGCTTTTTAATAGTTATTTTTCTGTGTGGATTAAAACACCAAAATCTGTCCAAACTATCACAAGAATTCCTGTCTGCAAGTTATATTGTCTTCTTTTTCAAAACATAACATGTTAGCATCCATAGTGCCTCGTGATAAAAGAAAGCCTGTAATCATGGGAACACAGTCACTGTAATCATTCTATGAACTATATGGAGGAAATTATGTATTTTTATACATAAAAAGTAAATTTGAGCTGATAAAAATGCAAATGCATGTGAACTGACTGCTGGTTAAGACAACAGACATATTCATACATTGATGTTTGGGAAGTTGTGCCTTAGGAGAGATGCGACGTCTACGAGAAAGTGTTTGATGCAAAGACTGTTTCTACGCTCATATGAAAAATGGAATATATTTTTGCTCATTTATGATCTTATGGATCAAGTTGCACCTTGCTCTTTGAAATAATGGAGTGTTTGCCTAAATATCTGTTTTGCCCTTTTCACAGCACATTGTACATCTTTTTTCCTAGCAATAGTATTATGCAAAATTTAAATGTATGGCCAAAACTACAATCCTTTTCTGATTTTTTTTTTTTTTTTTCTTAAATCCAAAATGTGTTTTGGCTATAAAGAGACCTAAACGTGGTTTTGGAAAAACTCACATAAATATGTATATAAAATAACTATCTTATTTTAGTTTAATTTGAAGATGAATGAATTGAACACATGGCAAAGCAATACAAATATAAAATGTTCATGAGCTGCTCATTATAACACACTCACTGGCTAATGTAACTTGTGTTTTATACGGAGCCTCTAAAGGGACACAGGGATGAAAGAATATGAGATGGGAGGAAACATAATGTTCATGCTTTTTCGTTTTCTTGCAAATGTTTGGTCGCCCCTAGAAACTTTTGAGTTTTGGGGAATGCAAACATTTGCGAAAGAACGCAGAAGCATTTAAATATACATGTCCCTTTAGTGGCTCCGTAGTTTTATGCCTACCAATGTTAGCACATTCATAATGTGTACCCGAACAGAAGGGTGAAAGGAAGGCTTTTATGATTGTGGAAAACAGTTTGACCACGTTGGCTGTTTAATCTTCTGTCATGATTTATTTAGCCCGCGTTTCTGTGCTTCGGGTCTGGTCATGTATTTTATGTTTATTTCATCATAACTTTAGATTGACACAGGGCCGAGGCGTTTGCCAGGCAAGTTATATGTTCTTTAGGAGGGAAATAGTTACCTTGGAAAATATATATTACATCTAAGGTATATTTATTGTGTTATTCAAATCCCAAATCTATACTATCCAAAAATAGATTAATTTGATGTTCAGATGCAACGGCTTTACAATATACTGTATGTTTATAAATAAAATGTTAAAAAATGTAATCTAGTCTATATTTCTTCGTTTCTACAGCATGAAATGTTTTGAATCAGATTGTAATAATGGTTAAAATAATATGCGTAATATATCAATATAATGCAGTTGCACCACATGCAAAAGAAGACAGGACCAAACTGGCTGAAGTGCTTGATTTGAAGATTGGTCCCGTGGCAGTATTCGAGTTATTTTAATGTAATTATATAAAAAATATATTGTTTATGCATCTAATGTAATCAAGCTGTGCATACTTTCTGTGAAAAAGGCTTTTCCTACCATCAGAGCAATTCAAGTGAAGTTCGCAGTAAATGTTCTCATTTTACCACCTACTGCATACTTCTGCATACAACTACATACTTCTCATTATTCCACTTCGTACATTTATATATAGCAACCTGCAAACTCTCATAGCTTGTAAAAATATATTAAATAACTATGTTTTAAGTCAAAGTTCCCAAATGACACCATTTTTTCTTTCGTAAAAAGAGTTTCAAGTAACTACTGTTAAATTCATATGTACTGAAAATTCTGTAAATGACTAGTATTTGCAATATTATTTCTTATTGCAGGTCCTCTTTTTTTTTTACTGTTGAGAAATCTGTTATGCTCAAAACTTCCTTAATTTGACCACACTTTCTCAATCAGTGGTCATCTCTGGCTGTCCAGACTGTTGAGCAGTAATTCACGACTGCACGAACGAAAAGTTACTGCACGGCATTATTGGTTAAAGGGGTTGTTGGTTCTTGTTATAGTTCTGTTATGTTAAATTATGACTGTTTGATGAAGACATTTCCAACATTATTTTTGTGGCAAAAGTATGCATCTCATATTCTCAGTATGGGATGAACTAGTCCTGTGGTTACTTAGCAATGGATAGCTTATATATATTTTTTATTTTGAAAGTTTGAGCTTTTATATTTTTTGAACCCATTTATATTTTAATAAATTATCAAAAATGATACTGTAGTAGCATGTAAATTAAGTATCTGGAAAAAGAAATGCTGGGAATTACTGGAAAATGTAAGGATTATTTTGTTAAATTGTTGTGACGGTTAATTGAATACTGTGCTCTTTGATATTTATCTGGGTGGATGAGAAAAGATCTCGATGGTCTCCAGCTTTTGCTCCCCTTATGGCAACGTACGTCCCTTTATCATCAGACTAAACCTGAATAATTTACACAGATATAGTCAATGAACAGCAGGTATCAAAACAGACATCGGAATACAGAGATTCGTATTTCACTGAAAAAGAAAATGATCTGTTATCAAAAGACAGTGGTCATGGAACAGAAATGAAGAAAAAAAAAAAGGACTAGGGATCTTTACTTACATTTACTTACTTAAATAGTTAAAATGGTGAACAAATTCAGACTTTATGGCTATATTATTAAATTGTTGTTTACTGACATGAACATCAACAGTAGGAGGAATGAAACTGCTGTTTGTCTTATGCAGGATCTGTCCTCTTATCTGCCTCCTGAACACAAACTTTAGGTTACTTACATAAACTAGGTTCTCTGATTAAATGAATGAGGTATCTCACTATGGGAACCTCCTCAAGCGTTATGAATCCAAGCTCAAATCAGCTTTAGCAAAAGGAGCTTTAAATCAATACTGTCTATAGGCTCAAAAAGAGGCTGAGACAACGTGTTCAGGCCCACAGACAAATCTCACTGAAATCACAGGCTTTGAAACCCAGTTCATATGCAGCCCACCTCTCATAAACCTTTGTACGAGTGGGTTTGGGCCAATAGAATTAGTGACAATCCCCAGAAGAGTTTCTGCAGAAAACTTATGTCGAAGAAATCTACGGCAGCTCAACCGAATCGCTCCCACAATTGGCTCACCTCCTGGGATGGAGAGTCCGATCTCCATACAGAGGATTCCCACTGGACAGGGGAGCCATCCCAGCATTCATTATTCCTGAGATATGCATTGCCCATAATTATATTTTTGATATTTTTGATATGTTTCAATCAGGATTTAGGGCTCAACACAGCACAGAGTCAGCCCTTCTCAAAGTATCAAATGACTTGTTTTTGGCTGTCGATTCAGGAAAGTGTGCAGTTTTAGTTTTAATTGATTTGACTGCTGCATTTGATACTATAGTACATGCTATACTGTTGGAGCGTCTAAAAGAGTGGGCAGGGATTCAAGGGAAAGCTCTAAATTGGTTCAACTCATATCTATCTGGGAGAACTTATTCTGTGGAATTAGGAAATTTTTCATCTCATTCTACTCTATTGAAGTGTGGGGTTCCACAAGGATCGATATTGGGTCCAGTCTTGTTTTCTATTTACATGCTTCCATTGGCTGAGATTTGTAAGAAACATAGTGTATATTATCATCTTTATGCCGATGATACTCAGCTTTATCTACCTATAAAAATGGGGGATAATTCAGCTTTGCAGTCTCTATTTGACTGTTTTAATGATATTAAGGAGTGGATGTCAGCTAATTTTCTCCACTTGAATGAATCGAAGACTGAAGTGATAGTGTTTGGCCCTCCGAGTTCTTCCAAACATTTAATTAATCAATTTGGCCTTTTTAAATCGAAGGTACATAATCAAGCTCGGAGTCTTGGAGTTCTTTTTGATGCCGAGTTAAAGTTTGATAAGCATATAAATTCAGTGGTTAGAGGTGGCTTCTTCCAATTAAGGAATATAGCAAAATTGAAGCCTTTTTTGTCTTTTAATGATTTGGAAGTTGTTATGCATGCCTTCATTACGTCCAGATTGGATTATTGTAATTCATTGTATTTTGGTATTTCTCATGCATCACTTTCACGTCTGCAGTTGGTTCAAAATGCTGCTGCCAGACTTTTAACTGGGACTAGGAAATATGAAAGTATAACACCTGTACTAGCATCCCTTCATTGGCTTCCAGTCAAATTTAGGATTAATTATAAGATGCTATTATTTGTTTTTAAGGGCTTAAATGGGATGGCACCAAGTTACATTAGTGAACTCCTTCAGATACATACATCCTCTAGGCCTCTAAGATCTGTACAAAGGTTTCAGCTAACCATTCCTAAGTCTCGACTTAAATCAAAAGGAGACAGGGCCTTTTCTGTTGCAGCTCCTCGTTTATGGAACAGTTTACCCCTCCATGTTAGATCTTGTGCCACCCTTGATGCATTTAAATCTCATTTAAAGACTCATCTCTTCTCTCTTGCATTTGATTGTAATTAATTTGTAAGAGAATGTTTTATATTTTGTTTTATAATCTTAGACTATATGTAGTGGGCTGTATGTAAAGCACTTTGGCCAACGTGTGTTGTTTTTAAATGTGCTATATAAATAAATGTGATTGATTGATTGATTGATTGATAATTAATGAAAACACAATCAGTTTGCACAAAATGTTTCAGTGTTTTAGTCTTGTTTATTATGAAGCCTAAGCTCTCCTAAATGAGACACTAGAACCTTTGTATCCATCTTCACTTGCTGCTGTGACTGACTGCAGAGGAGCAATCAAAATAAGCTGATACCCACAATTCTCAGTGTTAGGGCTGCTTCAGTATTTGAAAGCCAAAAAGAACAGTCAAAAATGTGTAGGCTGTGCCTTGATAGGTAAGCCTGAGGAAGTTCTACAAATTAACAAGGGTTTTACTCTCATTTTAATGACTGAATGAATAAGTATCAATGAAACCATAATTAGTAGCGATAATAACGATGCGCAGCCGAAGGCCGGGAAGTCCATGGCATAGGCAGAGCGAGGGAGCGAGGAGCCAAGGTGGAGCGGACTGGTTGATGGGCCAAGGTGGAGTAATGGGCTCTGTGGCCAAAGTGGAGCTGGAGAATGGAAGGCCCGAGGCAAATCTAAGCAGCAGAGTGGAGCCGCCAAATGAGGAGCCGAAGGCCTGAAGGCAGCCAGCGGAGGCAGGGCCGGGCAACAGGATGGCTTTGGCAGAGGAGGCGGGAGAAGGAGGCTTGATGGGACCATCAGCGATGAAGGAGACTTGGAGTTTGGTGAAACCATCAGCGGCGGGAGACTTTGGGGAATGATACCATTTATCAAACCATGTATAGAGCCCTGGCACAGCTCAGCCTCAGCAGCGGGAGTATGAGCAGGGCTTCATTCCATGCTGTCGTACTCCCCTAAGATTCCCTCCTCAACGGACATTGTTGCCGGCTCACACACCTTGTCTCACAAATTTCATCCATTTCTGTTTTTATAATCCTTTCTTGGTGTTCTGTCAGGATACGGTGTGGCTTTCCAACATGTGGTGTGGCCGCAATGTCTATATATAACTGAGAGTTCAGGTCGACCTCAGCGGTAGGGATGGAGAGTCTAAGAGCTTAAATCCATGCAGCACTGTTTGGAAGGAATCCACAATGTCCAATATACTCCACAATGAGACGATCTGGAATAATTATCCAAAACAGCCGGCACAAAGCATATGCTTTAGATTACTAAAAGCAAGCAAGAGAAACGTTGCTGCTGCTGCCTCTTCCAGAATGCCGACTCTATTTCTAGTAAATAGATTCTAGAGAAATGAAAGCTTTAGCATAAAGTTCTGCCAGGAAGACTTAATTGGTGCGTCACTTGACCTTTTATCTATCCAATCACATTCCAACACTTGTGGTATAAAAGATCGGTACTTACTCATGTTTGAGTTCGCAGATGCTGACGCTCCAATTCGCCACCATCCTCCCCACCACCTCCAAGTCAAATCCTTCCCTCCATCCTCCCCACCACCACCAGGATGGTCCCTTCCATACCTCACAGGGGGTCGGCTGCGCCCCTGCCTTGGTCTTCAGGCAGGATATGCAGAGTCCGGACCCTCAGATTGCGAGCTACGGACGGGGCCTACGCCAAAGAATCTTATTGCTTGCTTGGTTGTTAATAAATGGATAATTGTCACAGTATTTATTCTCTGAGTCTTTCTGGTAGAACTGAATTACAGATAGAGAACAGAACATATACATAAAGGCAGACATGGATATGAAAATTATAACAACAGTGGCTAGTAGATAAGTATAAACATATCTCCGCTTATGTGGCCACACTAGAACACTGGTGATGTATATTTGTAACAGCAGCCCTGAACAGGACTTTTGGTTCCACTGGGGCATCAAGAAACTCATCCATCTCCTTTTTGACAGTCCTGGCAGTCCCAGCCACAGAGTTCTTCCCCCACCACAGCCAAGCCCATTCTCTGGCCACAGCTCTGGACTGCTCCTCTGGATGACTGTAGGTTGATATCCACAATGACACAGATCTCTCCCCAGCATCAGTCCGACTCCCCATCTGCTCCACGATCACTGCACTGCTGTATGAGGTCCGCTCCTGGAGCGCTTTGCTGGACCACATTCTCCTGCAGAGTGAAAGTGTGGGTGAACCGGGCGTAAGGCATAAAGTTTCCTCGTGGAGACAGCCCTATAGTTTAAAATGGTCTCGACAACCTTGGTTGAGAGACCAGATTTCAGGAAACCCACAACTTCTTTATCACCTGTGACAGAAAGTCCCTTGCTTCACTGCTGAGTGGTTCTTGTTTGTAGCTCCGTATAGCTTTGTTTTGAATCTCAATTTACTATTATTCCCTGTCATTTATAGTGCTAAATATATCTTACTCATCATCATATATCTGGTATAGTCTAATATTGCCTATAACATTAATCTGACATCGCTAGCTTTTAATCTAAATCAGTATTGCTAGCATGTTAGCATTTCGCTAGCCTGTTAACCTGTAAGCCTGTTAAGTAAATCGAAGATAGTAAGAATGCAAGGGGTCTAGATCAGAGTCCTGCATGTGGGCGGGTACCCGCGAGTATCCGTCGGGCGACCCGCTAATATTTGATGCAACAGGTGGCATAATGTGTGCGGTGCGGTGCGGCTGTGGGTCGGACGCACAGTAGGCATGGGTGGATTTCGGGTCCAATCACCAAGACTATTTTAGCTCAATTCGGTGCATTTGACAGCTGCTTTCAAATGGTCCCGTGCTTATTTGTGTTCATGCTCTGTCTGAAGACCTGAAGACCGTTCACGATTTGTAGCGCTGAACGCTGTAGCCAATCGCGCTGCATCTGATTGAAAGCTATAGTGATTATAGTAAAGGGATCTCGCTTTTTGTATTTAATTTAGCTATTCACAATTTGAATAAAAGTTTTAGCCTATTTTTCATGCTGCTACAAAGAGGACCAGCGGCCAGGTAAACACTGCTGAGTTTCAGAAGAGACAACTGTGTTTAAAGGCAGGGTAGGCAGGTTTTTTCTAAAAAACTTTTTCCCAAATTTGTTTAAACTGTCTTTATATACCAATACATAATTAAAATGTAAGTACTCTGAAAAGGAGAGTATAAAAATTGAGTGTCTGTAGTCCTCTCAGGGCTGCAATAAACACAGCTACTTATTTCCATTCAGAACGAATGAAATGATTGGCTGGGCGACTGTCACTCTCCCTCGCTACCATGGCTACCACCGCTGCCGCTACAGGAGCCGCCCACATGCGCGCACCCGTTTGACTCGAGGAGGGGAAGAGGCACGGAAGCTAGGAAGAATCACAATTATTGCAGAGAAAGAGCAGTCAAAATTCCCAGTACCTGCATATACAGTCAGCAACGGCAAACAAGGCAAAAAAGGAAGACAGTATTCGAAAAGGCTATGACCAAAATTCTTTGGATAAAGCAAGAAGTCAGACGAGAGTCAATATAGTGTAGTCCTCCTCATCAGAGCCAACAGTGCTTTCATCGTGGAAGCTCTTACATGCAAAACACCGTATATGTTATGAATCTTACACGACATTCACCTTCATCACAGTGTAACTGATGGTAATGGGAAAACGTGTATCAATGCAACCTGTTGTTAGCTTTGCCTTATGTTACTAGCTCGTTACTGAATCAAACTCAATATATTTTAAACTTTACCAGTATCGATATGCTAGCTTGATAGTGAGTACTAACAGCCATGTTAGTTGTTTATATACATAATGATAAAGTTAGGTATTTTATTACATGTGATTCTGACATGATGTCACTACATGCACTGCGCTCCTCTCCGCTCGGCGCTGGCAAACGCGTCCTCCAGCTGAGCGGTCGGCGTCGCGCGTTCATGTGTTTTGGGGGCGTGGCTTTGGAAGGAGCCCAGAAGGGAGGGGGTGGAGTGAATGGGAATAAGTAGCTGTGTTTATTGCAGTCCTGAGAGGACTACAGACACTCGATTTTTATACTCTCTTTTTCAGAGTACTTACATTTTAATTATGTATTGGTATATAAAGACTGTTTAAACAAATTTTGGAAAAAGTTTTTTTTAGAAAAATCCTGCCTACCCTGCCTTTAATGTCTATTAATGCTTTATAAATGATGAATTAATTGTTTACTAACGCTTAATAGCGTGGAGTTATTATAAAGTGTTACCGAAAAATTCCATTCATTCTTTGCTAAAGGAGATCAAGAATTGTCTAAATTTGTTAAATCATCAAAATCAACAATATGTATGTTAGACCCTATCCCGACTAAGCTATTGAAAGAGATGCTTCCAGAAGTCATAGATCCTTTTCTTAATATCATTAATTCATCTTTGTCATTAGGATATGTACCGAAAACTTTAAGCTGGCTATTATGAAACCTCTTTAAAAACACACAACTTGATCCTAAAGAATTTGTCAATTATAGACTGAACTCGAATCTACATTTTCTGTCAAAAATACTAGAAAAGGCAGTATCATCAGTGTTCAGAAGATGAACGGAAGTCTTACGGGTTTGTAATGACATGAGGGTGAGTAATTAATTGTTGGGTGAACTACAGGTAACCCTTTAACGATAACTGCATGTGAATGAGGAACAGATGTGACTTATCCCAACAGGCTTGGATTTTAGCAGAATATATTAAATATATCTGATGTATATAAATAAAATAAAAAGGCTGAGATGAATTTTGACAATTTATTGGAATAATGACAGACAAAATCAAAAAGTCATCAAAAGACCGATAAAAATCAAGCTGTCAAAAAGATTTACATTCACGTCTATGAATTATAAACAGGCCTATAGCTTTAATTGAAGTATGTCATAAGCAATAGATTATGAATTCAGAGTAAAAATGTTACAGTGTCCTTTTTATACATTTTGCAAGTACTTACAATCTATCTCTCACCTTATCTCTCTCTCTTTATATATCATTTTACATAACTTTGAATAATTCAGTTTAAAGCAGTCTATGCCTATATACAATTCCTATCTATAAAAATGCATATATTTATAGTTGCCAAGAGGGTGGTTCAATCAGTATTATTTACATCACTATGTCTTCTGGGTGTCCTGACCTCTTCTTCTATTATCTGTGAATAAAAGCACACCGTTATATCAAACCTCTCATATAGTATCATGTGGTAAGAAGACTGATTAACTCTTGAATATATTTCAGATGGTGTATCTGTGACTTTCTGATCACAGATGTTGTAAAGAGTCTCAAATCTCACCAGCTCTCCTCTCACAGATGATCCATAGAAGAATAACAGTAGGAGTAGTAAAAACTGCGACCTCAATGACAAGTATAATCACTACAGCAAAGAGACAGACTCATTCAGATAGAGGTTACAGCACAAGACAATAGACAAACTCAGTCCATGAAACTGTAAATGATGATAAATGAAACAACAATGACAACAAATGTTCTCAGTATAATGCACTGCAATGTGTTAAAGACATTTCATACCTCTGAGTGATAATCCAACCAAAGTCTTGTTGTCTGGTGAATTGACTAAGAGGAGAAAAGAGTTGCATGAGACACAGAGATGTAATAATACAGTATCACAAGATAAATATGATTATAGTCAAAGTAACTGACGAACTGATCTCTTCAGAACAGCATTATTTATATTTACAGACTTATAGAGGAATATTCATACAGCATGTCCAGCATTGAGCTGAAT
This sequence comes from Vimba vimba, assembly GCA_022828995.1. Classification (NCBI taxonomy): domain Eukaryota; kingdom Metazoa; phylum Chordata; class Actinopteri; order Cypriniformes; family Leuciscidae; genus Vimba; species Vimba vimba. Next base: position 35,545,829 of record CM040833.1, read on the forward strand.
ATTGACATTGGCATACATTTAGTTTTCTTACCCAAGTACATGACAGTATATCTGACTAAGGCCTTGACTTCAGTTCCTTTAGTAATCTCACATCTCCACTCTGTGTTGTTGTCTTCACTGAGGAGTGTTGTAGTCAGAGAACTGGTACAGTGTTCAGGAGAGAATGAGATCTGATATCTGGAGTCTGACTGCAGATCCACATCAGTCTTATTCTTCCAGACCAGCTTAATTCCCTCATTATAGAAGAGATTAACACAACCATATACAGCATGTACATACAACTGACAGGAGAGAGTGAACGAGCCTCCAGGTCTAATCTCAGTCTGTGTGGATGATGGAGAGACTGAAGCAGAAATCACACAGACATTTATTTCAAAGTAAGAAAGAAACAATCATGGTCTTTTATTAATGAACTGAAACACTGACCTTGAAGAACATGCAGATAAATGCATGCATCCAAATGTTGATTCCTAAATTGTCTGCAGATGTAACGTCCATGATCTTCAGTTGTGGCTTTATAGATGTTCAGAGAGCAGTCAGACCCCAGACTCAGTCTCTCACGTCTCTCTGTGTCTTTCTTCTTCATCCCTTCTTCAAATAATACAAGTGACACTGAACTACTTTCTCTACTGTACATCCATGTAGTTGATGTGCAGTCAGTAAGAGCATTGGTACAGGGCAGACTGACGTCCTCACCATCACTGCTGAACACACTGAGATGTGTGGTCTCTCCACTGGTTCCTGAGACAGAGTAGATATGAGTGTTCAGATTGTGCATCAGATACTTTTTCACTCTTAAACACGGCTTACAATTACATAGTTATAAAGTAGACAACAAAAATCTACATGTAACCCGGTGTTGACCACATAAATATCAAAGAAAAGTGGTCTTATATATTCACCAATCCAAATTAAATCATCTGAACATGAAATACTTTTCTACAGACTAAAGTACAAACAATGATCATAATCACATTTTAAATATCTTGTATGACACATGCAGATTCATTTACCTTTGAGAAGTGAGCAGAGAATAATCAGTCCCAGCAAACTCTTATCAGCCATTTTCTGTCTCTGTCCGTCTTCCATGGTTCATTATTCACTCAGTTCTTCTTTTAAACAGCATCAGTTCCTGTGGTCATAACTTCATGTCATCAGCCTAACGTGTTTAGCTCTGAATCTGCTACAGCTGCTCCTCAATGACACGAAGTGTTGACCTGCATTACATTTAGATGGAAAATCATGTTCATAAAGTTTTAGAAAAACTCAGACGAACAAATAGATAAAAAAAAAAAAGATTAATTTAGCAGAAACTGAGGAAGTTGCTTCAACATTGGCTGATTCACTGGAACACATCATAGTATTTCAGGACTTACGACATCAGAAACCCTGACCCAGACCACCGTCCCACAGAAAACACCAGCCAGCGGTTCATCATCGGCAGCCAGTGCCACAGTACGAGGCTTAAGTGCAAAACAGTGGAGAAAAAGAGCCAAATATTTTAGCAATATATCAGAAAGATCTTATAAACATGGTCATAATTTACATTAGGTGTTTGAAGAAGAGCTCTGTCTTCATATGTTCTGGAAAACTGTAATTCTTGTAGAAGTTTGTAGGGATGGGAGAAGAGGCGTTAGGAGACGTCAGCTCTGTTTGAGGGGTAAGAATACATCATTAATGTGTTTGTTGTGGACCGCTGGATGCTGATATCACTGGAAAAAAGAGTCATCAGCGGGTGGAGGAAAGCAGAGGCGAATCATCTCAACAGTTCGTGAGCGTCTGAAATGCAGATCTTCTCGTCTTGGTAGTGCATGCTCTGGGAAGCAGGACTGTAGACAGAAATGTTTGGGTCAGTGGGTCAACAAGAGAGAGAGAGTTAAAAGCAAGAGATCTGTATATATACAGTATGATTATTATTTCACTGTTTAAATGTTGAATTGTTGAATTCTATAGGGATGCAGAAACTTATGGACTCTAGAAGGCCTTGAAACTGAGAGGAAATATTGAGGATGAGATGGAAAGAAGAGGAAGACACAGAAGAGAGCATTAAATAGAGAGTGGCCAGAAACTGAAAGAAGATTGAGTAATTAATAATTAATATATTATCTGATCAAAAAGATTTATTTAATGCAGTCCCAGACAGCAACATAGTGTCAGCCCAGATCCGGGCCACATCTGTATTCCACACGGCCCAGATGTGGGCCGACACTATGTTGCTGTCTGGGGTAATTCTCAAACTTTTTTGGGTTAGTGACCCTCTATCCATATCATCCTTACTGACCCCATCAAAACGTCTTTCCTGGGTGATAATGTTGATTATTATGCTGTGTTATTAATGATAACTACAAGATGAGTGGTGCTTAATAATAATAATAAGAAGAATTAATAGGCTACATATTATTATAATCAACAATGCGTGACAGCATAAACAACACACAGTTACACTTCACAGTTGAGTACATAGTGTAGTGTGTTTGGGACACATCTAAGTCCACTGATGCCCCACTCTATCTCTGACACACTCCACACGCTTGCGCTTCTTCAGCAACAGAGTGAATGGATCTGGAGCGTTCACTGTCATGCGTCCAGTGTTGACATGCTTAGAATGCTGCAAACCATATTCTTTTACGAGTTTCATCTCATCTCGTCGTGAATCTTTAGTGTAAACTCGTTATCCATGTTATATTTCATCTGCAGCAACAGTTGAACTTTTATAAAAATATGAATTGCTCAATAGTAAAAACATGTATTTGGCCATTAAATATGAAATGCATTAATATGCAAAAGTCATGAATGATTCACAGCTGAGCTGCTTTTTTCTTTTTCTCTCCAATAAGGTAGAAAAATAGTTGAGTATAATAAATGAAATGAAATGTGAAGTGTGTTTATGAGGATTTTGACTGTGATTGACAGGCCGGTTTACAGTGACTGACCCGTCCTGTCTCAGATGACACCAGAAACCCTCACAGTCTTCAGTCCAGACTTCACTGATGTAATAGTGTGTGTGTGTGTGTGTGTGTGTGTGTGTGTGTGTGTGTGTGTGTGTGTGTGTGTGTGTGTGTGTGTGTGTGTATTTACATTTGCATAATAAATTCTACATATTCAATGACCAACTTTACAATATTTGTAAATATAAATACTTGGAATTACTTGTTGCTGTCACAGATTGGTTGTGTAAAACACACGAAGACAAAGGAGAATAAGAAAAATAGTCTTTAATGACAAGCTCAGGAGATCAGACATGTTACAGTTACATGGTTAAAGGGATAGTTCGCCCAAAAATGATATTTAAGCCATGATTTACTCACCCTCAAGCCGTTCGAGATGCATACGTCAATCTTTTTTCAGACGAACACATTTTCAGTTATTTTAGAAAATGTCTTAGATCTTTCAGTGGTTATAATGTGAAGCAATGGGGTCCAGCTGATTCAAGTCGCAAATTGTGCATGCATCCTTCACAAAAATAATCCATCCGGCTCCAGGGGGATAAACGAAGGCCTTCTGAGGGTAATCCGTGCGGTTTTGTCGTAAAAATATACATATTTAAAACTTTATAAACGAAAATAACTGGCTTCCGGTGGCGGTCGGTGCGCGTTCATGGAGATGAATGACGTCGTGACGTAGAGCGAACGTTGAGTTTTGTTTTGCTCTGCTCTCTGGCTGCGCTGTCACGCTCGTTCTACATCACGACGCTTCCTGCGTTACGTCTTACGTCATATGCCAGCATCCATCTCTGTGAACGCGCACCGACCGCCACCGGAAGCCAGTTATTTTAGTTTATAAAGTTTTAAATATGTATATTTTTACGACAAAACCGCACGGATTACCCTCAGAAGGCCTTCGTTTATCCCCCTGGAGCCGGATGGATTATTTTTGTGAAGGATGCATGTACATTTTGCGACTTGAATCAGCTGGACCCCATTGGCCTCACATTATAACCACTGAAAGATCTAAGACATTTTCTAAAATAACTGAAAATGTGTTCGTCTGAAAAAAGATTGACGTATGCATCTCGAACGGCTTGAGGGTGAGTAAATCATGGCTTAAATATCATTTTTGGGCGAACTATCCCTTTAAAGTCTTTAAAGTTGAAAGATTTTGTAAAATACAATAAAAGAATATGTGATTTGTCAATTCTCTTTAACCTTTATTTAACTGGAAAATGTACAAAGAAAATATTTCATGTTTCAAATATCATGTTTCCTCTGACCAACTTATTTTGTAATAAACATGATGGCTGCAACACACTCCAAAAACATTGGGACTGAGGCTAAATAAAAGTGAAAATATTATAGAATATAGATTTTATTGCACTTAATAAAATGTCCCAACTTTTCTGGAAATCGGGTTGCAATTCACGTCTCAAAAGCATTCAATAACTTATTCTTTGTTAATAATTAGGTCAGATTCTCGATCACACGGGTCTCAGCAGAACTTCAGGACTTCCTCCTGGCCTCCAGCTTTTGCTCCTCTGATGGCAGCATATGTCACTTTATCATCAGACTGAGCCTGAGAGAGCGACACACACAGAGTCAACCACCATGACAGACATTATTACAACACACCGTACTGACAAATGTTTCTAAGAATCAGATTTAGCATTGCATATTTAAACACCACAGTTTCGACATGTGTCTGCCACTTATGATGTCAGTGTTATGCAGAAATATATTTCTATGTCTATTATTAGGAGAAGTTAAGAGAAGTTAACTGATTATCTGTTAGCAAACACACACAGAAATGGAAGAAATTGACCAGATTCCTTTACTCACATTGGGTCTTTCAGTACACTTGTTTCTGGAAATAATGACCTCAGCATAAGCCACATCTTCTGGATTCTCCTAAACATCAATAGAAACATGTAATGTGTGGACAGTAGTGTAACTCATTTTTGATTTGTTATATTTAATAAAAATGATGCTGTATATTTTTTACAACTATTGTTCAGTTAAATTATATAGTATTGTATAGCTGAACCAATGTTGCTTGTTCTGATGCGCTGTGGGTCAAATGTGTGTGTGAATCTATGAGCTGTGATCATCAGTGTTGTTCACTAACATGGACATCAGCAGCTGGCGGGGTCACCGGGGTCAAACTGCTGATCGCTGCCTTATCTGACCCTTAACAGAACATCAACATTAGAACAGATCTTCAGTTAATCATGTACACTGAAACATTTCCACAATAAAAAAATAAATAAATGAGGCTGGTAAGTTTCTGAAAGTCTCTTTCACTCACCAAGCCTGCATTTATTTGATCGAAAATACAGTAAAAACAGTAATATTGTGAAATATTATTGCAGTGTAAATCATCTGTTTTCTATGTGAATATATAATAAAGTGTAATTTATTCCTGTGATCAAAGCTGAATTTTCAGCATCATTACTCCAGATCCTTCATGATCACATGATCCTTCAGAAATCACTCACTTTTGATCAATTTAATCCTTGCTGAATAAAAGTGCACATTTTCTTAAAAGAAAATAGTAGCATAAGCAGTAAACTGGCGAATTCCAGTTGTCTCATTACTCTTCGTTTTACAAATATTTTGGATATGAAAGATACAATATAATTTGAGATATATGTGAAATTATGCATGGAAATGACTCAAGGGCAGATTTTTGTTTTGTTTTTTTAACGAAACTTATGCGAGAATGTGTTTTTTAGGGATGATGTCATTAAGCACACTGTTTTATCTGTAAACGGCCAATTGGATGGAAACAGGCTGGAGACTGTGCATTTCACAATCTTTTTTTTTTTAAAACACACATTCACTTTGTCAATAATAAAACTAATAGCACAAAAAGTGGACGGAAACTGGTCGTGACTGAAAACTCACCGGCTCTTTTTCTACAGATGAACCGAAGAGCGATAAGAGCAGTAAGAGCAAGAAGAGCCGCTACCGTAGCAGTTACAGCAGCAATCACTGCAGGAGAGACTACATGAAGACAGAGATGGGCATAAATACATGGAAATGTATTTAAAATACAAATACAAAATACTGTGTGGAAAAATGTATTTAAATACAAATACAGTATTTTGTATTTTGAAAATACACAAAATACATGTGAAATTGGCCATCCAGTGCAGGTACAGGTCACAGTGAATGAAGAAACTACACAGGCCTACTGACTTTACATTCCTAACCACATCTCTTTCTTTCTTTCTTTCTTTCTTTCTTTCTTTCTTTCTTTCTTTCTTTCTTTCTTTCTTTCTTTCTTTCTTTCTTTCTTTCTTTCTTTCTTTCTTTCTTTCTGGCAATTACAAATAAATCTATGCAAAATAGCAGCCATTTATATACTTATTTCTGACTACAATGTAGCCTATTACCTGTGGTGAACACTATTAAAAAATGCATACTGTATGTAAAACTGTGGGAACCTTTTCTGCTATCTAGCAGAGAATATGGATGGGCGATATGACCAAAATCTCAATATTATTTCACAGTAATGATATCATGTTTTCACAATTCTCAATATCAGTTTTGATTCCACAGCATAAACTGAATTTCAAACTCTTTTGAGGTTTTTTATTTTAATTTTTTTTTTGCAGGTAGTCCAATGCTTTTTAAGTAATTTTATGTTTATTTTATGTAAAGTTTATTTGTTTCTATAAGTTTATTAAAATTAGAAAGTGTATCTAAAATTTTAAATTAGAATTAATTTAGATTTATTTGAAACTATTTACCCCTTTTTTATTATTATTTTTATGTACAATAAAACTAAAAGCTTAAGATTTTTGCGATGTATTATTCATCAGTGTTTGTTTTTCCACTCCAACGTTCCAATAATTCCTGCCCACTAAAAGCTGCACGGATATTTGCTTACCCCACAAATAGGCCCATCTATGAAAACGATTTAGAAAAAGTTCCATCAATTCAAACTTTATATCATCGCTATGATATGTAGGGCCCTATTTTAACGATCTAAAATGCAAATATCAAGCGCAAAACGCAAGTACCTTTGTGGGCGGGTCTCGGGCGCTGTTGCTATTATACCGGCGGGATAAATGACTCTTGCGCCCGACGCAAATCTAAAATGTGTTGGTCTGAAGAGCTTCATTACTCATAGGTGTGGTTTGGGCGTAACGTGAAATAAACCAATCAGAGCGACATCTCACATTCCCTTTAAGAGCAGGCGCGCTTGTTCTATAGCGGATTCCTATTATAACGGCGGATTTGCCAGGCACGCGCCAGGAGCGGTTCACAGCCGAGGAGATCTATCTATCTATCGTAATAATGTATGATTTGCAAAAATGAAAACTGCTGCTTCTGTGTAGATGAGAGAATCAAAGTGTATGCGCGTTGTGCACACGCTACATTGATTATGGCCAAGCATGCGCCCTTAAAATAGCATATGAATAACATGCGCAACGCGCCACTGACTTTAAACTAGGTTTTTTCGGTCAGTGGCGGAATTGTTTTCTAAACCTGCAAAATAGCATGAGGGGACGTTTGCGCCAGAACACGCCTCTTCTTTGCGCTGAACCGCCCCGGGGAGCGCAAGTGTATTTCTTAGTTAACCGACGTGCGTCTGTGGAGGGAAAAGTGCAAAATAGGAATGATACATGTGTTGGTGTAAAAAGTCAATTGCGCTGGGTGCAAGATAGGGCCCGTAGTGTCATATCACCCAGCCCTAACATGCAGTAATGCTTTAAAGGTTGTATCAGTGATTTCAGGCCCAAACATAAATGATCACATTCATCTAATCTTTCCTAACGATCCGCTAGCTGCCCGTCCCATAAGCAGGCCGTCAAAAAAACGTGTCTCTGTAGGCAGCCTAGGCTCTGAGATCTGCACACAAAAACAAATGGTTTCACCACCACTCAAAATAAATAGTGTTCCAACCAATCACCGACAGGGGTGGGTGTTGTGAGGTTTTGGTGTTCTCCGACTTCGCGTGCAGCCGTGCGCGAGCACAAAACCTCACAACACCCCCCCCTGTCGGTGATTGGTTGGAACACTATTTATTTTGAGTGGTGGTGAAACCATTTGTTTTTGTGTGCAGATCTCAGAGCCTAGGCTGCCTACAGAGACACGTTTTTTTGACGGCCTGCTTATGGGACGGGCAGCTAGCGGATCGTTAGGAAAGATGAGATGAATGTGATAATTTATGTTTGGGCCTGAAATCACTGATACAACTTTTAAACACATTTGACAAGCTAGTTGATAAAAATCAACTACCGGTCAAGAAGAATGATTGGCTAGCGCTATTTTCCCACTTGTCTGTGCTCTTTTATTCTTTCATGTTAACTGAAGTGAATAATGCACTATTTTAACTTTAATCAACAAGTAGAATTGATCATGACATTCTCACCTAATTCCAAAAGAAATCGCTGATCCAATGCTGAGCTAGTGAATGTCTGAACTAGTAGATGCACAAAATCAATACCCCAATAAGGAGGTTGACTGGCAAAAAAGTATTTTATGTATTTTGAAAATACAAAAATACTCATCTTAAATGTATTTAAATACAAATACAAAATAGTATTTTGTATTTCAAATACGTATTTTAAATACATGTATCTGAAATACTGCCCATCCCTGCATGAAGAACAGTCAAACACTGGACACACACTCACACACATTTAACCACATTTCACAGAATTACTGTGTGATTCTTCCTTCATGCCCTCACAGTGATCAGTCAGCAGCAATAATCTTATATTAATCATAAGTGAAGAGAGATTGAGCACCTTGTGTTGTAGATGGTGTTGCTGGAGTTGAGGTTTAGTCCGTGTTTCAGGTCATGTGTCCGTGTTTCAGGTCATGTGTCCGTGTTTCAGGTCATGTGACAGTGCAGTTGATGTGTTAAGAGGAAGAACAGCAGGAGTTAGTTTAAACACACCACAGTAACCTCAGCTCACACTCCACACTTCTGCTGGTCAAAGGCTTATTTATTTATTTAGTGTTGCTGAAAGCCATCTGCACATTATGACACAAACCCTGATGTTGTTCACTTTAGCTGTTAATTTGGAGGATTTCATCATGACATAATTTAGGAAGGATAAATTGAAGGATCAGTTGAGGTTAAGATTTAATGTGGACAATGGGCAAACAACTTTGATTTTAACCAGCAATATTATTCTCAACTTTAATAGTTTAATCTTAGTTGCATTGCTTACCCAAGTATGTGACAGTATATCTGACTGAGGCCTTGACTTCAGTTCCTTTAGTAATCTCACATCTCCACTCGGTGTTGTTGTCTTCATTGAGGAGTGTTGTAGTCAGAGAACTGGTACAGTGTTCAGGAGAGAATGAGATCTGATATCTGGAGTCTGACTGCAGATCCACATCAGTCTCATTCTTCCAGACCAGCTTAATTCTCTCTTCATTGAAGAGATCATCACAACCATCATATACATACAACTGACAGGAGAGAGTGAACGAGCGTCCAGGTCTAATCTCAGTCTGTGTGGATGATGGAGAGACTGAAGCAGAAATCACACAGACATTTATTTCAGTAAACATGTGAGTTTAACGAGAGAATTATGTTCTTTTATCATATAATGAACAGAAACACGGACCATGAAGAACATGCAGAAAAACATTGTTAATATAATGTGTCTGTGTATTCAGTTGTTGCCAGCAGGTGTAACGTCCATGATCTTCAGTTGTGGCTTTATAGATGTTCAGAGAGCAGTCAGACCCCAGACTCAGTCTCTCACGTCTCTCTGTGACTTTCTTCTTCATCCCTTTTTCAAATAATAAAACTGGCACTGAACCTTCTCTATTATACATCCATGTAGTTGATGTGCAGCCAGGAAGAGCATTTCTACAGGGCAGATTGACGTCCTCACCATCACTGCTGAACATCTCGACATGTGTCTCTCCACTGCTACCTGAGACAGAGTAGATATGAGTGTTCATATAGGGCTTTATATTAAATAATTACATTATCAGTGATTAAAAATGGTCCACACTCATTATTTTGGCATAATCTATTCCCTATATTCTAAATATATAGCCTACTGTATTTTATTTCTTCTGATTTAATTTTAAATGTATAATATCTTCATTGCTCTGTCATTTTCTGAAGAGGATTAGTTACACCTGTCATTTCATTATCAGTGTAAAGCTGACACAAACGCAAAACAATGTTTTGTGAGAATAATACAGAATGAGCTAAACACACACTACTATCACACTCCATAGAATGTTAGTAAGAATATAATGAACTTTCTCTTTACATTTGATTCTAACTAATTAAACTAAATATCTTAAAGACCCAGAGAAACCTGTTGTCAGTTTCACAGATGTTTTCTACAGGTTGGCTTACCTGTGAGCAGCGAGCAGAGAATCATCAGGCCCAGCATGTCTACACGACACATGTCATCGGTCTCTGTCAGTCTTCCTCTTTCCATCATTATAGTGACTCTCCGCCCGTCCTCTGTGAGGTCACTTCCTGTGAAATGTGGTAAAACATCGTGATGCAATAAAGGTACTGTAGCATTCAGCTACTCTGCCTTTTTGTGGGTTGTTATATGCCACTGACTTCTGAAATAGACATAAAGCCATGCCTGTGTGAGCATGTGGTGAAAAGCCACCAAACTGCATATACAGGCTATTTAACCCTTGTATGGTGTTCGGGTCTGTTGGACCCGTTTTCATTTTTTATCAAAAGAAAAATGATACGATTAATTATTTTTTCAACCTCAGACTCATTGGCCTTGGCTCATTTTCTGTGAAGAACATATATCAAAACACATTTTCAATGACCACACACTGTACACCCACCCTACACATTTATATTACACACAAGATGTTCGGGTCCACTGGACCCGGGGCTAATAAAAGTGTGGAAATTTTTAGGTCCTGTTTACCTTTACTCTGTCCTCCTCCTGTCAGGGCTTGCTGTTATTGTGTGTGTGTATGTGTGTGTGTGTGTGTGTGTGTGTGTGTGTGTGTGTGTGTGTGTGTGTGTGTGTGTGTGTGTGTGTGTGTGTGTGTGTGTGTGTGTGTGTGTGTGTGAGAGAGAGACTGTAAGTGTGAGAGAGTGTGAGTGCAAAAGTGAGTTTTGTTTCTACCCCTGCCGTTCCCGCACAAGGCTGCAATTCTTAAATGTGATCTCACAAAGCTAAAGAGGAAATATTAACCATAAATGCTGTTTATATTGCTTGTAATTGGGATGAAGTAAACATCTGTTGAGTTTTTTAACATAAAGTGTTTGATTATGTTGAATTAAAAACCCAAAAATGCAGCGGGTCCACCAGACCCACGAACACTGGCTGAATAACAAAAATATGAACACCACACAAGGGTTAAAGTTAGCGCAGTGGTTGATAAAGTTTCCTAGAATGCTGTTAGATGTTAAATGTTGTATTTATGTATTTTGTGGTTTGTTTATTCTCCTGTGCTCCTGAGTAATAAATAATAGACTTATTTTAGTATTATTTCCCGTTTGTGTGTGTTGCGTACCACTCAGAACAGAACACCAAACCCTCAAAACGTGAAAATGAGAAGAAAGGTGGACTTGCCGTTCAGGTCTTCTCCTCTTAGAATAAGGGACAAGGGATAAGGTTCCCTCGAGGACAAGGGATTTCTTAGCAATCCTAGACAATCCTGCTTGTAGAAGGTCCTCGGAGAGCTTATTGCTGCATTCGTCGAGTGGGTGCTGGTTAATTGCAGATCCCTTTGCACACTCTGCTCAGCAGATGAGGAAACACAACAGAGCCCAGCCAACCTTCAGCCACGGCCATCACGAATTACCAGCCAGAGCCCGCACCCGCTACGAGTCCAGTGTCCTCCGCATCCCATAGTGGTACGGGAGCTGCTCAGCCCAGGATCGTAAAGCCCTACAGAGAGTGGTGCGCTCAGTCGACCGTATGTATGAGGACCGCTCTCCCTTCACTGCAGATTAATGTCAAATACATGATGTTGTTACTCACCATCTTTCTGCGTGGGATATAGCACCAGTTGAACACATCCAGGTTTACGTTTTGAGTTTGTACTCTATTCTAAAACTCTGCTTAGAGAATAGAGCTCATAGGACTCGCAATGGATTCCAAAGAATCGATTCTTCAATTTCGCGGCGTTAAGAATTGAAAGTCAACTCCAAAGATTGGAGTAATTCCACTCCAGGCAATCGAGTCCTCAAAAGTGTCTAATTTAATTCAATATCAGCGCTAATATTCAACTCGCTCAATTCACTTTCCGAAAAAAGCTGCCCCGACGTTAGAGTGTAACTTAACAGATTTTCAACTCTCTTTCTATTGTTACAATGACATTAATATATGCAAATGTACAATGTTTACTTTTTCTCGGTGTTACCTGAACTGTGAAATACACTTTTGACAGCGCCAGGGCTTTTATACTTCTGCATTTTTTTTCTTCCCACCTACGGAGAGTTGGATCAACAGAGGTTGTTAACAGAACTGTTACTTTAGTGGTAGGTATATCACTGGAAATTGTATGACACTTTGTCTACTCTTTAAACAGCATTATGGTAAAAATGGAATACTATGGTGTTGCTTTCTTACCTGTACACAACATTTTGCTTCGGGGGTTGTTCTTAAGATAGTTTTGGAACAGAAAAGGTCCCTCCCCACTCCCCAAACTGCTGCAACAATGACAGAAGCAGGAATTCTCTAGAATGTCATTGTATGTTCTAGCACTAAGAATTTACACTGGAATTACTGGAATATAAAAACTCATTTGTAAGAAGGGGATGCCCAAATACTTTTGGCCCTGTGGTGTACATGCCTGTAGTATAGATGCCAAAATACCTCACATGACAACAATTTGCTGGCTGTTGAGGTGTCTAATAAGAAAAGTGCTTAGCTAAATGTTATATTTTTTGTATGCATAGTTATTATATTTTATTATATTTAGTCCTTCAACAAATGCATTATTTGCTTTAGCTAGCAATTTTGTCTTGTCAAGTCAAGTCACCTTTATTTATATAGCGCTTTTTACTATACAGATTGTATCAAAGCAGTTTTAAAGTGATAACAGGAAAATAACAGAAAAACAAAGTTCGTTTCAGATATACAACAGCTCTAGAAGAAAATGGTGTCAAGTCAAGTCATCTTCATTTATATAGAGCTTTTAACAATGTAGATTGTTTCAAAGCAGCTTTACAGAGATAAACGTATAATTTAAGGTAACAGAGATTGTTTTGGCTTTATAGCAGTTCTTTAATAAAGTTATTTTCCAGCTAAAGATAGTTTTGATTGATTCGCTTCTGTCGCAACAATCATTTGTTATTAAATTAGCGGCCGCTAAGACGACAACATTCTCTCTACACAGACTTTAAACGCGAACCTGTGAGAAACGCTGATGGCGTTCACATGCGCATTAAGAATTGGTTCTATAGTTATGTGCGTTTGAATATGTGCGCAGGTTTGAAATTCCCTACAAGCCAAGCCTAAACAAAGTACTGGTGTTTCCTTATAAATTTTGATACAGAATTTTATTTTATTTGTCACTTCGGGGTAGATACGCGAAATGAGTTTCCCGATAACGCTTTATCTGTAGAGAGGTAAAGGGATCCTCCATAGGGAGAGACTAGTTGGCACTTCAGCACTGCATTGTCACCGGGTCCAGGCGCAGGTCCTTCATCAGATCTGGATACGGCCTGGATCCGGCAGGTTGCGGGAAAACCTTGGTATAAACAAAGACACTAAAATTAGCGTAGATGCCATTCTTCTTATGATGTAACGAGTACATCAGGATTTATGGAAAGTGTTCCCGGTTCCAGCTGACCTAATCTATGCAGCCTAACACTGAATTATAGAAGTCTATAATGTATTATGTGAAAGCTAGGTCAAAGAGATGTGCCTTTAATCTGGCTTTGAACTGACAGAGTGTGTCTGCTTCCCAGACAATGTTAGGAAGACTGTTCCAAAGTTTTAGTGCTAAATAGGAAAAGGATCTACCGCCAGCAGTCGATTTTGATATTCTAGGTATTATCAACTGCCCGGAATTTTGAGATCGCAATAGACGTGAAGGAGTATAATGCGTTAAGAGCTCGCTCAAGCACTGCGGAGCTAAACCATTTAGTGCTTTGTAAGTAATCAGCAATATTTTAAAATTTATGCAATGTTTAATAGGGAGCCAGTGCAGTTTTGACAGAACCGGGCTAATATGGTCATACTTCCTGGTTCTGGTAAGAACTCGAGCTGCTGCGTTTTGAACCAGCTGTAGTTTGTTTATTAAGCGTGCAGGGCAACCACCCAGTAGAGCATTACAGTAATCTAGCCTTGAGGTCATGAACGCATGAACTAATTGTTCCGCATTTGTCAATGAGAGCATATGACGTAATTTAGATATATTTTTAAGATGGAAAAATGCGGTTTTACAGATACTAGACACGTGACTTTCAAATGAAAGATTGGTATCAAAGAGCACACCCAGGTTCCTAACCGACGACGAAGACTTAACAGAGCAGCCATCAAGTGTTAGACAGTATTCTAGGTTATTACTTGAGGAAGTTTTTTGTCCAATAATTAGAATCTCTGTTTTTTCAGAATTTAGAAGTAGGAAATTACGAGTCATCCAATTTTTTATATCAGCTATGCATTCCGTTAACTTTGTGAATTGGTAAGTTTCGTTAGGTTTTGAAGAAATATAGAGCTGAGTATCATCAGCATAACAGTGAAAGCTAATTCCATGTTTCCTAATGATATCTCCCAATGGTAGCATTTACAGAGTGAACAGCAGCGGTCCTAGTACTGAGCCTTGTGGTACGCCATACTGAACTTGTGATCGATGAGACATCTCTTCATTTACTGCTACAAACTGATAACGGTCAGATAAGTATGATTTAAACCATGCTAGTGCAATTCCACGAATGCCAACATAATTTTTGAGTCTATTTAAAAGAATGTTGTGGTCGATAGTGTCAAATGCAGCACTAAGATCAAGTAACACTAATAGAGAGACACAACCACGATTGGATGATAAGAGCAAATAATTTGTGACTCTAACGAGAGCAGTCTCGGTACTATGGTACGGTCTAAATCCAGACTGGAAATCCTCGCAGATATCATTTCTTTCTAAAAAGGAACACAGTTGTGAAGACACTGCTTTTTCTAATATCTTTGACAGAAAAGGTAGATTCGAGATCGGCCTGTAATTGACTAATTCTGTAGGATCAAGTTGCGGTTTTTTAACAAGCGGTTTAATCATAGCCAGCTTAAAGGTTTTTGAAGAGGATCTATGACCTCTGGAAGCATCTCTTTCAGTAGCTTATAGGGTCGGTATAGTATAATCGGTATAGGGTCTAACATACATGTTGTTGATTTAGATGAATTAGCGAGTTTGCAAAATTCTTCCTCTCCTAGCAATAAATGAATCAAATTTTCCCTCAGGGAGACTACAGTGCACTCCCTGATGCGATACTGTAGTAGACGGTTGCATAGTTATAATTTTGTCCCTGATATTATCAATGTTGTAAGTGAAGAAGTTCATGAAGTCATTACTGCTGTGTTGCTTGGAAACTTCTGGCCTTGAAGCTTTCTTTTTAGTTAGTTTAGCCACCGTTTCAAATAAATACCTAGGATTATGTTTATTTTCTTCTAATAGGGTTGAAAAATAAGCAGATCTAGCATCTTTTAAGGCCTCTCTGTAAGTAATAGAGCTCTCCTTCCATGAAATGCGAAATACCTCTAGTTTTGTTTTCTTCCAGTTGCGCTCCATTTTTCTGGCTGCTCTCTTAAGGGCCCGAGTGTGCTCGTTGTACCACGGCGTTGGACTATTTTCTTTAATCTTCTTTAAGCGCAACCAGGGCTGGACTGGCCATCGGGCATACCGGGCACTTTCCCGGTGGGCCGACATGCTTTTTGGGCCGATACATCTCATACATCATTTTTATTTTTTAAATTTTTTTTATTTTTTTTAACGGCCCATAAAATTTGTACATCGGCGGCCCATTCGTTTTGTTTTGTTTTGCTTTATTGGCGGCACTGGGTTTGTGTCGGTGTAATGCATTGGTCAAAAAAAGTTTTTTCTGACAGACCGGCCCATGATACACGTAGATCAGCGGCCCATTGGTTCTTTTCTTGATTGACACTGGGCTGGCCCAATCACAACTTTAAACGAGTGAGCGAGCAAGCGTGCAGCAGTGTCAGTGTGTATCTGTCAAAATAGCGAGATGGAGAAGAAACACAGGGAATGTGCAGAGAAATAGCGTGAAAAAATAGAAACAGTCCCTTCAAGTAGACGCTGTAAAATGTGTCAAATGCCCCCAGACCCCCCTAGAAAGCCTGAGGTCCCACCACAGTTTTACCAAAAATCTTGTGAGAAACACTGATATTGCTATGCCAATGCAACTTATAGCTTGTTTTAGGATTCATCACTGTGGAGTATAGTTCAATTGTATTAATATGTTACGAACTTTAAAAGGTCTAGGCCTAGGGCATGTACCGCAACATTTATATATTAACGTAGCCTACTGCTGAAGGTGGGGTGTGGTGGAAGAACACATGACAGACTCTCTCGAAGAGAAAGATAAACTGGACTTTATTTACAACAAGCCGAAGCCACTGAATCCAGTCAAAACCACAATAATGTGCGCTATGTACAATGCAATAATGTAAACAAACAAACAATAAATCGTAAAAGAATAAAAGCGGCGCCAAAGGAAAGAACATAGCACATAGCACACAACTCAGTCCACGGGCAGAGACATACACAAGAACTCGATTCGCTACAGAAAACTCATTGCGCTACAAAGAGCTCAGTTCACTACAGAGAGTTCAATTCGCTACCGAGAGAGAGAGCATGAATGAACACGCCATCCTTTTAAACCAGCTGGGCGGCCTCCGATTGGCTCTCAAGCGCCGCCTTAATGATGACTGACGTCCGACTCGGCCAATCACAGCAACCTGCGAGCAGAGAGAGTGAGCTAGAAACAGAGAGAAGATAATGAGCACAACAACCAACACGTGCGAAGTACACTAACGTGCACAGATCAATGAAAACAAAACACAAAACACGCGTGAAGCGTAACATAATAAATGTCAAAAAAAATTTATTTCATCTGTTAACTCTCACTCGTTCCTACTCACTCATTACATGGCATTAGTGGTTTTAAGGAATAGGAGTTGAGTTGGTATGCATATATTTAAGGGTGTCCAAAGATGGGTGGTGTGTTTATGATCATATAGTGGCCCAGTCTGGGCCAAAATGCCAGGGCCGATTTCTTGTCCCAGTCTAGCCCTGATGCGCAACGGAGCAACTGTGTCTAAAGTGCTGGAAAAGAGAGAGTTAAAAGTTTCTGTCGCAATATCAAGTTCTTCTAAGCTATCCGGGATGCTAAGATGGTGAAACTGATCAGGAAGATTATTAATAAAGCAATCTTTAGTGGCAGAAGTGATAGCTCTCACATATTTGAAACACGGAGTCGACTTTGCAGCCTTGGCTAAATGTAATTTACACGAGACTAGATAATGATCTGAGATGTCATCGCTCTGCTGCAGAATTTCAACGGCATCAACATCTATTCCGTGTGATAATATTAGATCTAGAGTATGATTACGACGATGAGTAGGTCCTGACACATGTTGTCTAACTCAAATTGAGTTTACAATGTCTTTAAATGCCAATCCCAATGCATCTTTTTCATTATCGATGTGTATATTAAAATCACCAACAATTAGTACTTTATCTGCAGCCAATACTAACTCTGATAGAAAATCAGCAGATTCTTTGATAAAGTCTGTATGGTGCCCTGGTGGCCTGTATACAGTAGCCAGCACAAATCTCAAACGTGATTTATCATTTATACTATATATTTTTACATTAAGTACTAACACTTCAAAAGAATTATATTTAAAACTTGATTTCTTAGTGGTTTTGAAAATATTACTATAAATTACAGCAACACCTCCCCCTTTGCGTTTAAGACGAGGTTCATGTTTATAACAGTAATCTTGTGGGGTGGATTCATTTAAAGTAATGTAATCGTTTGGTTTTAGCCAGGTTTCTGTCAAACACAGCACATCTAGGTTATTATCTGAAATCATATCATTAACATTAAGTGCTTTTGGAGTAAGGGATCTAATATTCAACAACCCAAGCTTTAGCATTTGCTCATCTGTATTATAGCTGTTTTTTATTTGTTGAACATCAATTAAATTTTTAACCTTAGATGGGTTTAGGAGTTTTTTGTATGTCCTAATTCGGGGAACAGACACAGTCTCTATATGATGATAGCTAGGTGAAAGAGGCTCTATGTGAATCACTATTAAATCACATTTTGTGTGTATAAGCTGCCATTTGTGCAAAAGCTGCTTTACAGCTGAATTGAACTCTGTTTGCATCATTGAATCATTATTTTCCTGTTATCACTGAAAAGCTGCTTTAAAACAATCTGTATTGTGAAGTGCTATAAAGGTGACTTGACTTGAAGGTGATTTCTAATTGTAGGAAGGTAGATCCAGTAGGAGATTTTTTTTTTTAAATGCTTGTTCATTAATAAATAGAAAATAGAAAAATAATATATCTTAACTGATATGATGAATTGTGTTTTTCTATTCAGTATGAATTAGAAGTAGTGTTGAGTTGTGCTTTAAAGCTCTCTTATTCTCCCAGCGGGTGTAATAACAGTCTGAGTCAGCAGAGGGCGCTCAAGCTCCACTCAAACACTGCACGGGCCCCACCCTTCTCAGATGGTGGTGTGTGTGTCTGATACACAGAGAACACTGAGATATACTTAGTCTATTCTTCCCTGTCTCTCTTTCACTCTCTGTCGATCTGTAGAATCTGAAATTAATTTTTGGATGACGCAACCACAAGAATAAAACGTAATAATCTGTCCAGTCATCATCAGTGATACATCCTCTCTCTCTCTCTCTCTCTCTCTCACACACACACACACACACACACACACACACTGGACCTCAATTCAGCAGCTACAATACAAGCTAAACTCATCACTGCAAAAAAATAAAAAAAAATAAACATTCTTCAATAAATAACCCCCCCCCCCCCCCCCCCCCCCAGTATATTTAATACTGTTGTACCTGAAATCATAGATGGAATGAAAATGTAAGCTATACATAAAGATACAAAATGCTTCCATTTAAATATATCAAAATAAAATCATGTGTGGAAAAAAATAACTTGCCATTCAATTAACGCAATTTGCCAATTAATTAACAATCATCAATCAATCGTTTTCATTTCCCGGCTTGGCTCACTGAGAGAAAAAAAAGAAAGAAAAGAAATTACACTATAACATAGCCTACTAGCTAATTGGAATATCGTAGATGTCTTCATATTTTTGATGGAAATTAAAAAACATTTGTCAGCAATTATTATTGTTTTCCCCCTTAAACAAGCAGAATCCACCGTAACATCATTACCTTATCCGACTTCCAGAACTTCTGGAGACGACTTCATCGACTCAATTTTTTTTGACTAAAATAGATTATTAAGTCGTGCTCTATATTTCCCTGCAGAAACAGAATTAGGATCCGTTCTGACAGTCTAAACCTCACAGCGACCCAGCGTTCGGGTTTCAGGGCCTGAACTACTACAAAAATACCTTACATTTGAATTGTTTTAAATAGCCTATTTTAAAATAGAAAGTAGTATTTTTTGTTTCAAATAGCTGAAATAATGCCCACCCCGACCTGAAGGTGTGAAGTGTGTGTGATTAAGACACTGCATATTTCATTTATGACAAATTTGTGAAATAATTCAGATCTGAATTGATCTTTGTAAATGACTGTCAAACCTTTTTAATTAGCAAACGCTTTGATGTGAATCAGAAGAATCAGCTCTAACGAAATGTTGCATTCAGAGAGCATATAGGATATGGTTATAAGGATATTTGAAATGATTTCTCGTCGCGTTTTCTAAAACAATCGTATTCTTAATTAGGTTTAAAAAACGATATTATGAATGAATCATGCACTGTTGAGAATGAAGTTACACCGACACGTAATACTCTTACCATGGTTACACTTTACGTGGCATATATTGTGCATTTAATATAGGATCTTCAGAATTTATTTAGGTTTATTAAATGATTAATGTTATTTGATTTGCCAAATTAATTTACTACATTTAATAAAATACATGAATTATTAATGATTTGATTAGTAAAAAATATATACAGAAGGATACATGTGGTTAACATAAAGCGGTGACAAGCTGACAACAAACTGTACATAAACACTGCAATGGTTCAGATCCAGAGGTGTTTGAGAAGCGTTTGCACGCCTCGGGTCCTCAGCACGACATGTTCTTCCTCCTCCTCCTCTTCCTCCTGCACTGGTGTCACTGGGAGAATAAAGCACTGCTGATCAGTGACTGACCCTAAAGCACAACTCTCACTATATAGTGCACTAGTGACGTCACAGGCGAGTGAGTGCAGATACCGATTGATCGGAACGTTGCTCTGCATTAAATAAACAAGAATTATGTTTATATTGTTAATTAGGTTGGATATTTAAGATAATAACTTTTAAGGTTTTCTGACTAAAATAACGAGTATTTGTAACATCAGGCCATGATGATGATGATTTCAGCACTTGATGAACAGACAGCGACTCAAGCGTTTACTGCTCGTTCAGGGAAACGCAACAGAACGAATGCTCCTAAACTCGTGTAGAGAACACTAGCAGCTATACATCCCTCTCTAAAGCGGCCTTGACTTGCTCTTAAACCATATAATCGCTCCTTAATTTAAGTGAGAGTGTGTAAAAGCGCGCGCTGCTCCTCATCCTCTTCTTCCTCTCGTGAAGGCTTCATAATCTAAGAGTCTGAAGCTGAAGATGGAGATCACAGACACATGACGGTGTAGTAACGAATTTCGACCCCCGCCAAATTATTACCCCCCTAGCATTGGTAGGTTTAGGATTAGTTGTGGGGGTGGGGTTAGGATTAGGCAATCAGGTACTGACTTCAACGAGGGGGGTAATAATTTGGCAGGGGGTCGAAATTCGGCACAACAACGGCAGCCAGAGCTTAGATTAAAGCAGATGATTTAGAGATGCACGAATGTCACTGTATGGATAGCTCATGAAGCGCTGATGACTGCCATTGTTTTAGTGTTGCATCTGAACAATAACTGCAGAACTCTTTACAATAGTGAAAAGTCGCGCGAAACCCATTAAATATATTTATTTTTCATCATTTTAATTAATTAAGTTGAGCATCGCTATTTTAACAACCATTTACTTTATTGTTTCTAGTAACATTGTGCCTGATGAAGACCTGAGGGTCGAAACGTTTCTTGAATAAATTCTTTTGGAGCAGTAATTTTCAGTGTGCGGACTTCACACTTCTTTATTTGTCTAGTCAGTAACAAGCCATACATGCAAGACGTTTGCCTTTTTGTTAAATAACGTACGATGTTATAAACGATATCTTATCGCTATCGGGAAACTATTGATTTATATCAGTACATTTTTGCCTTTGTGAGACTTCAGTTATTCACACAGTTTCATTATATCCAAACAGGTTGTTTGGATATTTTCTGCATCAGAACATATATAGTGGGAAAAACAAATTGTAATAGCAATGTATGATATAATTTAATAATATATTATAATATTAGGCTACTTAATTTTTAACGTCTTGTATGTGGACCTGCATAAAATCCACCCGGTCGCACTAAATGCGTCTATATAGCACGCATTGTGTTTATCTGCAATTTATACGCGAAAATTGAGTTTTTACGTGCATATGATACGCATGGGTAGGTTTTGGGTAGGTTTTTTCTTCTTCTAGTTTAATAGGTCTACAGATACTGAGTTAAAAAAATACAAATCGAATTGCTTCAAATTGTCGTTAATTCAGATGCATTTATTATGAGTTATTTTTTTAATAATAGTATTGTGTGTAGATAGCAAACCTATTCTGATTAAAATCGACCTGTGAGATAATAGTTCTGGATGTTTAAAGATATGCATTTTTAAGTAAAACGGGAATGAAGTTAGTCTGTGTGTTTATAACAGTATAGTGACAGTAGCGTCGATACACTTCAGTCGCGTCGTTTACCGGAGGGAATCCGTGCTCGTGCTCGTGCAAGCGCGGCTGTCCGAGGTGCTGAACGGGACAAAGCTATAGGACACATAAAGGTCTTTTGCATGAAGACTTTCTGCTGAATGAAGTGTAAACTTTAAAGAGAAAACGGGACAGTATTATTTTCAGCATCATAATCGTTTTATCATCAACAGCATGTCAATGGTACACCTGAAAAACTATGTGCACATGTAGAAATATTTCCTTCTTAAATATAAGCATCCATTACCTACATATAAATAATCTCAAATCCTGGACAAAAAACGTGTTACATTATGCTCACAAAATAGGTGAAAATCATTATAAAATCGGACGGAGAAGACGACATGCAAATAATATAGAAAATAAATACAGTGTTTTGCATCCATTCCCTTTTTCCTCCACAGAATGCGCCAGTTGTAAAACATTATAAAGACTCAATGAACTACAAGGGGAATGTGGTCTATGCTTATCTAGGACGTCAATACGCTTTAACACTATACAATCTGAGCCACAAAAACACAGCTGTAGAAAGACACACAAAACGTTTACGTATTCCTGTCAACAGTGAAGTATGTACTTGTGCCATTTTGAAGAACAATTCGCCTTAGATTAATAGTAAATGTGTAGATGAATGTTTGCAGAGCCCCTGGCTCTAAGGCTTGGCAAATGTATAGGTAAAAATATATAACAGAGTGGATTCTGTAATACAGACATGGAACTTGCGCTTGAGTCAATGTAAACAAATAATTATGGCGCCGAGATATAATGACATGTATAATGACATTGAATAATGACATTGTATCTTCGTAAGTCATTGGTGAGTGTTCTTTGCAGCGGGAGCGCGCATCGCAGTCTCTCGTTTACTTGTGTCGACCACAGCCAAAACACAACAGTCCGGATAAGGTCACAATGTTAACATAATGTGTATGATATTATTAATATTATTATTATTATCCATCTTGTGGTGTAAACCGAAAGTAGTCGGGTGGCGTCTCTTCTTTCTTCAGCAGGACTTCTTTCTTCTCTCTCTCTCTCTCTCTCTCTCTCTCTCTCTCTCTCTCTCTCTCTCTCTCTCTCTCTCTCTCTCTCTCTCTCCTTCTTTTGGCATTTCCCCACAGTCACTCGAGTAAACTCTTGTTGGTTTGTTGAATCTCGCGCTCGTCGCTACCTCTAACTCAGAACATGCTGGTCTTTACTAAAGTGGCTTTGGCTCCGTTCTGTCTTTGTAATGTGGACAGAACGCTGGCGA
Source organism: Vimba vimba (assembly GCA_022828995.1). Lineage (NCBI taxonomy): Eukaryota > Metazoa > Chordata > Actinopteri > Cypriniformes > Leuciscidae > Vimba > Vimba vimba. The sequence continues at coordinate 35,569,031 of CM040833.1, forward strand.
ACGGTCCGCCCAGAGAGTCCGGAATTGAGGTGATGGTTCCCGGGGCTGAAGCCCAACCTTGACTCGGTGCAGTGACTCCCATTCCAGCCACTGCCGTCTTCCCCTGCTCCACCGGGCCGTTCCCCGAGCCGCTCACCTGTCCGCCGCTGGGGCTCGGCCCCCCACAGTTGGAGGACGGGTTCGGGTTGGGCCCGGGCCCGCCGGTGCTGTCAGGATCGGTGGCCTTGGCCTCTTTGCTGTCCTCCTCTCGCGAGTCCTTCTTCGCGGACCCGTTCTTGGCAGCGGCTGCTGCTGCCGCGGCCGCGCGCTCCTGCTTGCGGAATTTGGCGCGCCTGTTCTGGAACCACACCTGTGGAAAAGCGCGCGCGTTATATCATTGCACTTGCATACATAAACTATTGTTATTATTTAATATGAATGCTCTTAATAATAATATAGAAAATGTTGCATCCCAACACGCAATTTTGCGTTTAAAATACGTCTAATAGCCGTCCAAACACAGCTCAGACATCTAGGCTAAAGCACAATAAAGGCTATTCTATTGCTATTCTATTCTAAAACAAGGCTGAATTTGGGCTGTCAGTAAACATTTAATAGACGGCTAAACCACAGCCCAATAATAGACTAGTCATCAATTAGATAACAAAGAAATGAAATGAGTGAAGAAATGAAACCAAACACCTTAATCACTGTTGACTTTGCTTACATGATGGAATGATTTTGGCAAAAACGACATATAACCAAATTCAAGGATTTTTTGTCTAGAAGTGTGTTACTCACAGCCGGACTATATCGGGTCTATAGTTTGAAATGACGGCTATTGCTTGCTGGGTATTATTATTGCACTTAATTTTATATTTACACTGGGAAGTGCTACATCATTTTCAGCCCAAAAATAAAAAAACAGTTGCTCTTGTCATACAATAAGAGTTTGCTTGTGTAATGTGTTCTGCTGTAGGTGCAGTGAATGCGAGTATAGGGTCTCCCACCTGCACCCGAGCCTCGGTGAGGTCGATCTTCAGCGCGAGCTCCTCTCGCGTGTAAATGTCCGGGTAGTGCGTCTCGGCGAACACGCGCTCGAGCTCTTTGAGTTGCGCGCTGGTGAACGTGGTGCGAATGCGCCTCTGCTTTCGCTTCTCGTTCAATCCCCCGTGGTCCGTGAACAGCTTATAGGGAACTGTCGAAGAACACACAAGTTAAGTCAACTGTGCACCGAGAAAATGTACCTAAAATGTCACGTTGATGTAAAACACACCACTTGTTGATTCTAATAGCAAGAAACGAAAACGAAATAATTCAAATAAAGTTTCTAAATAGATGTATTCAGTGGTTATGCTTGTAAGATAAGATCAAATCGTGATAAAAGATAAGGTTATGAAAATCCCGAGTCAGATGTAATCCTGTTATCCGCGAAATGCTGTTAATTGAATGTTATTGGAGACTGCATTGGAAACTTGTCATAAATGCTGCTATTGTTGCTAGTGCAACTTCAATTCACTGTCAATAATGAGCTTAAGTCGCTGGTTATTTCATTATTTTCGAAGGTTTATGTCTCATCGCAAAGTAAATAAATTATGCCTATCATTTTGGCAGCTTAAGATAATTTTGTTGGCGGTTAGGGTGTGACTGGGATAGTGTAACCCCGTAACTGAATTACCTCTTGCCTGCAATCGCTTCTAACGTGATAAATTCTTTCATTTGTGTAAGCAAATTTCGTTTGGTAAATACTAAACACATTTCCATTTTCCAAAGCAATCAGGGCGCTTATATACGGCGTGTGTCGGCTTACCTGCGGCGTACGGGCTGCTCTGGTGGTCCCGCAGGGTGCCGAGGCTGCAGGAGCCCGGGGTGAGCGACGGGCACCCCGAGGTGGCCCCGAACGTCGTCCTGATGGGATTGTACTGAAAGCCACTGGCTTGGCTGCAGGAGCTGAAGTCCGCATAGGCTGAAGCCAGGCTCGACGTGTCCATCCCGGCCATACACGACTCGTAGGCAGAGGAATTGAGGTAAGAATACTCCATTTTATACATTGAAAAGGCTCAGTGGAGAAGGAAAGCTGCACTCCCAAGGAAAAAGACACACAAATTGGATTAAAATGGCGAGGAGCACATGAAAACCCGAAGCGCGCACGGAGTTGGGGAGCTCAGCTCGTGACGGCTGAATTTTGACTGGTTTGAAGGAGGCTCGTGCCGTGGGTAGATGTGCACTGCTCGGCGCCTGCTCAAAAACTGCCCTCCTTTATAGGAGCTGAGCCTTGTTTTATGAAAAGCCTCCCAAGGAGCCGCCTAGCCCCAGGTCTCTAGAGCATATAGTCCTCATAATAAACTTGGCTCTTTCCGCTTGGACAATAGCACGGCGTTTGGGTCTTATTGCTAGCGCTTTTTTACATGACAATAACTCATCAGTCTATTGGGCTGGCACTGGGGGATCGGGCTGTCCAACCTCCCTATCATTGATCCCCTGCATCTCTAATTAGAATTTAATACCCCGCCATTACGCGCCAGCCCAGCCCTCGCGCTCAAACCGCCATCTTGCCCTTTAATTCAATCACACCACTTGGAAATAATGAAAGTTGGGTGACGATTCTCCCTGATCCAATTTTCCCCAAGCTTTTAAGCCTTTAAACCGGTGGTATACCTTGGGCTGAATTTTCGATAGTATTTCCCCGTCTCCTTTAACTTTTTCATCTCTCGTTTTCTCTTTTCTTTTATACTCGGCACTGCTTCGCTGGTTTTCAGGAGCCGAAACTGTTGTGGTTATACATGCCTAATTTAGTGGGATACTTATATAAGCGATGTCATTCTGAAGAATGTTGACGGAAATCAATGACTGCTGAAAGCAAATGTTCGCCGTGATGCTTTAATAATAGCACAACAACAACAACAACAACAACAATAATAATTTCATGCAATGGGCGGCTGTCCGTGTTAAAGTGTAATTAAGCATTTAGATAATGTGTAATAATAATAACTACATACTATAGGGTTAGGTTAGTTGCATGTAATTATGCATAATTTTTAGTTAATACTACAGTAACTATATGTAACATGTGTAACAAGGACACTGTAAAATTAAAGTTTGCATGTAAATCTATTCGAATACCTTATAATAAAAGGTATTCAGTCAAATAGGTGAATAGACATGCAATAGATTTACTTGCAAACACGGCTTTATAGGTTATGTTTGTAACCACATGTACGGATATTTAAATTCTAATTTAAACTGAACTGAGTTGCTGGTTTATTTGCTGTAGTTCCATCTAATTTATAAATGCTTCTGCAATATATATATATTTTAAAATTATTTTATTCGCATGATTGTTGTTTAAGGGCAAGTGCAAATTCACAAAATAGCTTAATAATCAACCCTCTTATCTTGCCAAATTGCTTTAGAACATAAGTGTAATTGTAACTCGGTGATACCATAATATGTTTAAATCACGCGCAATGTTAACGGAGGACTGCACAGATGTTTGAATTAATTTTAATTAATACATAACAAAATTCCGGTAAGAATTATGTCTTAGCTGTGGTTATCCAAACAGTCATTGATTACAAGTCATACGGACTTTATATATGAAATGCAGTCAATTAATTGCGTTTCTCACAGTAAAAAACAATATTCAAGGCTCCAGTGTTATTGGCCGTGTGTAAGGCATAAGCAAAAACAAACGCCTAATATTTAAAATATCAAACATATATATAAAACAATTGTCAATTCATAAAACAAAGGATAAGCACAACACCTTTAGCGTTGAACAGAACCAGGACCGATGCACCTGTGGTTGAGCTCACAAACACACGCTTGTGTCAAAATGCAACAGAGGGATAAAAGCGATTATTAATATTTATGAGGTCACACGAATGAAAGCATCACGCGTTTCGAGTTTGATTTTCCACCATTTCTGCACCGTTTAAATTCCCTCTCTTTTTTTCTTTTTTGGGCCTTCGTCTTTTTATTGTGAGAAAGATAAATGACGACTAAAAAGTCCAGTCTCTCTTGATACATCCCGGCCCCCTATTATGTTAATTTTTTCTTTCTACACGCGAGTTGTGACTAAAAGATGTAGCAAATTGATAATTTGATTATTGCAACCAAAGACCAACTGGTCCACCGTCCTCCCTCCACGCGCCTCGAGAGGAAAACGAAGGGATTAATCTAATAACACACAAAGGCCCGAGAAAAGTCCTTTCTGATATTTTGCCGAGGCAAATACAATTATAGCTTTAGCCATCCGTTTCCCCCATTCAAACATCTCTTTATTCGCTGATCTGTGCTCCACCAGCCGCCGAAACGCCCATCTTTTATATTTTCAACATCTCCTTTCATTCTATCAACTGGTTCTGCGATCTGTTGGGCGGACTGAAATGTCAGCGATAAACCTTTGATATCACGCTTTGAATGCGCGAGCTTAAAGAACACATGTACGCGGCGCGCGCGTTTTTCTCGAGATCCACTTGACCATAATCTGTCATAAATCAGTTAAAACAGCGTGTAAGCTTACTAAATTAAGCCCTTTTCTAACAGCAAACCGTAAAACTGTACGTTATTAGTGATTAACAGTGCGATAATGGTTCAGTAGCCGTAATTTAGAAGTTAATTTGTGATTTAAGGACTTATAAATAACAGCGTCCATATGGCTTCACTTAAATAAATCAAAGCGCTCCGAAGGTCCTAAATCTCTGGTGGAAGTGTGTGACAATAGAGCCGTGAGTTCGGGCTCGGTGGAGACTCTGTGCGGGAGGAATGCGGGTCACAAAGGGACAAAACAAAATGCCTTTGTGTGTGGATGGATAAGACGAATCAGTCCCAGAAGAAGAATAGAAAACAGAGGAGTGAATAAGAGGGGAGGACAGAGGGGTGGGACTGCTGTCAGATCCAACATCACATCTCACTTAATGTGAAGGAAATCCTCGGATTATCAGACGGGGAATTAATATGTGCATTCAAAGGTTATGCTGCGCGCGCTGGAATGCTTTCAGTAGGCCTGGTTTATTTTTCCGATTGAATTTTGAGCGTTGAATTTTATTTCACTTTTAGATAAAAAAAAAAATGCATTCAGTTGGATTTCTTTTCAAATATATTAAGCAAACTTGGTTTATTTTTGGATCAAACTATTTATTTATTTAAATTAATTACCCATCGTTGAATAAGTTTTATGCCCATTATTTTCCTAAACACCTGTAATTTAAAGATCGATCTCCACCAATCCGGCGATAATAAAACAATAATAGGCCTAAAAATAATTCAAATTTCTTTCTCTAACTGTTCGAATTTCTAATTGCGTATTCGCACAAATATAAAATACCAGTCAAATGTGATTTTATTATATTTTACAATAAATTAAAGAACATATGCACGTGAAGAGCGCGCGGCGGGATGCAGTTGTTGAATATTTAGCGACGCAGCGGGTTTTTCTGTTTCACATTAAATCACGCTTCTCATCGATGACAGGTTAATGGTGAGTAACCATTCATTAAACGCAGCACTGACTGACATAAACATAATAAAATATATGCTTCCAAAAACATTTTTACCGATCCAGCTGAAAAACTTTTTTTTTTTTTTTTTTTTTTTTTTTTTTTTTAAAAGAATAATCTATATTGACAAGTAGAGATCCGACACTTGCCTTCTGGAGAATAGGCCCCGGGCCCCCGGTTCTGTCTGCGGTCCACAGGCGGAGTGTGTCCGGGATACTCTCTCATCTCACGGTCTTCCCGAGTGACCACGCTGATGTCTGGCCTTCAGAGCAGAGGATTAGCATAGAAATCTTATTCTGCGGGGACAGTATTAGCAAACATATTAGCCTCTCTAACGCGACTCTGGCCCCGCCGAGATCCTGCGCTCGGAATCAATTACGAAATTACTCCAACCTCTAAGTCGACATTAACGGGAGAAGAAATGCCATCGACCGGACCCAAATAAGATTTCGCAAAGATGTGATTATTTAATCTCTTGCCAGTGTTTAAGAATTTGATTCATAAAATTGTCTAAAATGAGATGGAATTAAATTCTTATCGGAGTCCCTGTCATCGTTTCATCCCGTGCTGTACGGCTGGTTTAACAGTGACCCGGATCCGGGACTGTCCGGTAAAGATGCTCACCTGGGCTCACCTGTGCTCAACCTTACATGTGCCTGATTGATGAGGCAAGTGTCATGCTTTAATTGCGCTAAATGATAACCACTTTTAACAGGCTTTCTTACAGTTTTACTGAAGTTGCAGAACTGAACTGAACTGTTTTTGGTAACACTTTATTTTATAGTGTCCTTACATATTACATGTACTTATCATAGAAATAACAGTAAATTATGCATAATTACATGCAACTAACCCTAAACCAAAACCTAATCCAACATGTAGTAAATTATAATTACTCAGTAGCCTAAATATATAATTACACTGTAACAATGACACCTTAAAATATAGTGTAACCTCCTACCCTAACCTTATAGTCAGTACATGTAGTTGCGTAATATTACTCAGACTTAAATGTATAATTACACTGTATGGGGCACCTTAAAATAAAGTGTAACCCTGCTTTATTTCATCGCTTCTGCTCAGTTTAAGAGACTCTTGTTCAGGAGGAATAGCTGTTTATTTTACCGTGGCTTGAGAAGGCCGGCGGGGTCATTCGTACAAACGCGTGAGAGGGCCATATTTTATTTAACACACTGGCATTGTTGTCCACATTAAGCAATTGACAAAGATTAGCCTCGATGTCATAAATCAGCCGGCAGGTTGAATGGAGTGGTCGGGTCAGTGTCATTATCCGAGCCCGTCTCCACGAGGCTCTCGGGCCCCTGAAGGCATGTGGGGCTCTGGGGCCCTCAGGACCCGCTGGAGGAAGATCCCCGATAAATGCTCAATCACACACGCATTAGCGCCAGACAGCGGCCTATTGTGTGCGGGGAAGCTTTACTGGAATTAAGCGATTAATGACCAGCTACATCCAGAATGATGGAGTGTTTTTTAATGTTTAAACAAATCTCTGTGGGGCTCCTCAAGTTGAACAGCAGTTATACTGTACAAGCCACGCCAACCAATCAGCTATCAGATGCTAAATGTGCCGTTTCTGTATATTCTACTATAGTTCTTTAGCCACAACACTTTCGGTCACACTTTATTTTAAGGTGTCATTGTTAGCCAAACTATTTCTAATACAACACAAGTCTAAATAGATTATGCAAAAATAACCGACTAATTTTTCGCTATCGTACACAGTAACCGTGTGTGTGTGTGTGTGTGTGTGTGTGTGTGTGTGGACAGGCAGTCACACTGTCTCTCAGTCACTGATACACACTGTGTCTCTCATTGGGAAACAATGGCCGGCATTCTTCTGTCTCCATACATGTCAATAAATCATTTGTGACCCGCGTCATATTTTTTGAGTTTTGCATTTGTCTAGTAATGAACGAAATGTTTTTGATGAATGAAAACGGATATTAAGGGTCGCAGAAGCAGCGATCGTGAACGTTTGAACCCACGGACGGCCTGGCAGAGCTTTCCCCCAATTTTCTCTCTGTTATAAAATCCTTATTGCATTTCTCCATGATCTCGAGACATTATCCGGACGCGCGATCCCACAAGTGAATGTTTGAACACTCCTCTCTCAGTTCACCTGTTTCATCATGTTCTGAGGAGCCACGCTTAAAAAAACCTTGCTTTGTTTCGTGAGTTTGTTAGATCAACAGTCTCGAGCCTCATTAGCGTCATGCGCGCGCTGATGGTGATGATGAACTGTGCGCGTGCACAGATGAGAATGAGTAGTGTGTGAGGTGAGGAAAAGCTGTGGGACTCGACGGTGTTTGATCAACACACACTTATTTAATGCGGTTAATGCGATGGCTCTGCCGGGAGAGCTGATGAATCACTGCACTCTCTACACCTGCTGTTCCACCGGATTTTATTATCCACATTAATAGCTTTATGTATATAAAACATAAAGCATATACATTTATACAAAAAAATAAAAATAAAAATGTGCAACTAGTTATAACACTGTAACCTGTTGACATAAATCTTATCTATTCTATGTGACAGTGGCTTCGGATGATTATTCACTTAATCAAATCTTCATCTAGTAATTTTAACAGTAAAATAAACGTGTTTTCATTTATACATCTACTTTTAATTTTATAGTGTATCTTTATTAAAATGATTGGTAACACTTATAATACAATTATTGTATTTACTAACATGAACTAACAATGAATAATGCATTTGTTAGTGTATTATTCACTGTTAGTTCATGTTAGTAAATACAATAATTGTATTATAAGTGTTACCAATCATTTTGAACGCACTTGAACGCACCATAAGGCTGCTACCTTATTTTATACCGGTAAAACACTGGCAACCAAGCTGACGTTTTTTTTTTACATTGTGGTTTTTTTTTTGCCCGTAAATTTAAGTCCCATAAAACATAAAAGGTTGCCACCATATTTTTTTTATTTTTTTAAGGTAAAATACTGGTAACCAGAGCTGCCGTTATTTACCGTAAATTTCACCTTAAAAAAAAAATATATATATATGGTGGCAACCTTTTATGTTTTATGGGACTTAAATTTACGGGCAAAAAACACAATGTAAAAAAACCGTCAGCTTGGTTGCCAGTGTTTTACCGTAGAAAATAAGAGAAAATCTCGAGCTCCCCACTGGTATTTGCGACGTTGTGGTGGCGTTCAAGTGCGTTCAACTCGTAAATACGATCTATACGAGATGACTTGAACGCACCATTACTCTGGACTTAAACTTGTGTTTTAACAGCTGCCAGATTTTTTACCGTAAATTTTAGTTCAAGTATGTAAAATATAAAAATTGCTACCGTATTTTTTACGATAAGGTACGGTAAATGCAACAGTAAGGTTTTTTTTACAGTGCTTCCAAAATCTGTACATTTAACAGTATTTTGCTGTAAAATTACATAAAATGTCCCGTGAGCTATTACAGTTTTTCACTGTGTATAGTAAGGCTACATACTGTTACGCAATTAACATGTCTTATCCGTTGCTTTTCTACATGTGTATAGGGTACTGATACTGATACTACATATTGTTAAGCAATTAACATGTCTCTACAGTGTTTTTTTTTTAAATTACGATTTTTTTTTTTTTTTTTTTTACAGTAGTCATCTAATGTTAACTAATGAACCTTATTGTAAAGTGTTACCAAATGATTTATTTCTACATTATATCTGTAATATTGTGAAGTAACACAATGATAACTCTGATAACGCCTCAGAAGTGCACAGGTTGCTGGAGTGCTTGTTTAAAGGCGGTGTGATGTTGAGTTTCAGGCGCTGAGTTCCAGCCAGACTCATATCTGAAACAGAAGCTCCAGGCCTGAGGTGAGATATTGAGCTGCAGAGTCAGAACAACGCCCGAGAGTGGCAATAACGCTAATCTGATAAAAGAAAGTGGTTTTCTGAATATAGGTGGGTTGGAAGCAATAGCCAGAAATATCTATTTTCAGACCTGGGCTAAAATGAAAGAGTTATGGAAAGCGAAACCTGTGCCAGACTTGTTCCTCTCGGAGAAACTTTAGTCTGACTCTGAGTTTCATGTTTTGAATCTGCGCTGAGGTTTAGATCAGGCACAAAAGGCAGATGTCTGTTAATAGATTATATGACAGCGTATGAATTATGAAAAAAATGCAGATTGTATTTTTGCGTTTGACACGTCTGTCATTAATCAAGTAATGGCTTTGTTCCTATTTGCAAAAAAATAAAAAATGTAGCCATTAATAAAACAAATGACTTCAGCTCTCATTTTATTACCCATCGTTTTATATTAAAGTTTTTTTTCCCCTTGGAATTGGGTGGAAAAGAAGCGAGTTTTTCCAAGCCACGTGCAGGGCAGATTGATGTCATTGTCTCGGCACACTGACCTTTGCTGTAGTTCCCTCGGCAGACATCACAAACTCTCACATCAATTTACTCCAATTGGATGTGGCATGTCTTGGCTAACTCGATTTGAGCAGAAATGCACCTGTCTCTGCCTTCTCTCCCTATAGATCTGCTGTGCTGGAGGAGGGGGATCTCTCTCTCTCTCTGTCTCTCTCTCTCTCTCTCTCTCTCTCTCTCATCTCATCTCTATCTCTCTCTGTCTCTCTCTCTCTCTCATCTCATCTCTATCTCTCTCTGTCTCTCTCTCTCTCTCTCTCTCTCTCTCTCTCTCTCTCTCTCTCTCTCTCTCATCTCTATCTCTCTCTGTCTCTCTCTCTCTCTCTCTCTCTCTCTCTCTGTCTCTCACTCTCTCTCACATCTTTTTCTCTCTCTCTCTCTCTTTCTCTCTCTCTGTCTCTCTCTCTCTCATCTCATCTCTCTCTCTCTCTCTCTCCCTCTCTCACTCTCTCTCTCTCTTTCTCTCTATCTCTCTATCTCTCTCTCCCTCACTCTCTCCCCCCTCCCCCCTCCCTCCTTCTCTCCCTCTCTCTCTCTCTCTCCCCCCCCTCTCCCCCCCCCCTCTCTCTCTCCCCCCCCCCCTCTCTCTCCCCCCCCCCCCTCCCTCTCTCTGCAGATGCAGGCCTGGTGTGTCTTCAAGGTCTGGGCAGAATGTCTCCGAGCAGCAGAAGGAGAGGCCATTAGCCGAACACTAATCGCATTACTGCACGTTAAAGGGGGAAGTGAAGGCAAGCAGGGGAGGAGGGAGAGGAAGAGAGGAAGAGAGGAAGAGAGGAAAGTTTAAGGTGTTATTAAGGTTGTTCATCTCTCATACAGCTTGTGCAATTTTGTGTTGTCTGAGTGTGTGTGTCCGTGTGTGCGTGACTGTTTGCTTATGGTAATTTGTGATTGTGTGTGTCTGCCTCGGTTTTTTACAAACTGTAACTGCACATTAAGTATATTGTATATGTATGTGAGTACAATTGTATAAACTAGTTGTGTTGTTAACTGTTTGTGCATATCGCATTTTATGTTTGCCAGAACACATGCTAGTTTATGTGTGTATGTGTGTGTGTGTGTGTGTGCGAAGGATTTGTTTAGGTTATGCAGAGCAGGCTGGCTGTCAGAGATGAATAATATGAGTGGCTTTATGAGCATTAGGTAATGAGAGGCATGCTGGGAACTGAGCGATCAGCACCAGCTCTCTGTATAGAGTCTTCCATCTGTGCTGACACAGTGATTACAGCACACACACACACACACACACACACACACACACACACACACACACACACACACACATACACACACACACACACACACACACACACACACACATACACACACACACACACACACACACACACACACACACACACACACACACACACACACACATACAGACACCCATAAACACACACACACACGCTACTTATTTTCACAGGTCAAGGTGAAATTCTGTAAATTCATAAATACGCACTCAAACAGAAAATTTTAATGTAGGCGTATAAACACATTCTATTTTGCCTTTTCACAAATCAAATGAAATATTCTGGGTCCAATACAAGTTACAGTTTTTCTCAGTCGCTTTAATGCAGTTCTCAAAACAATCAGTACAAACTGCAAAACCTAGTTGATAACCTGCAAAAGCGTGTCACTTGCTCAAAATGGAGAGCTCATTCCTCAAAAGCAAGTATTCATGTCAGTGTCAGTGTCAGTGTCATCAAGATGAAAAGTCCTGACACTATTGTTTATGAACAAGATAATCAAATGGCTTTGTCATGTTTTCATTATGACAGTTTTACTCTGTAAATGTTTTCCAATGCAAAAAAAGTCAGATCTTGGTGATACTACCTGAAAATGCTCAAGACAGCACTATATACTATTTGCACAGCCATTTGAAAAATACAGTAAAGTTACACATTACTGTATTTAGTGAGGTAACTGAGTACAAGACACTGAATATGTATGTTTCACATTTTTACTGCATATGCTCTTTGCAATTCTAATTTGTTCACAGCATTGTGCAAAAGAAAAAATACACCCTTATTTACAACAAACATAAACTCCCTTTGGGTAGAGCTGTGCACAACTGTACACAATATTGCAGTACATACTGGAACTGAACATACAACATACATAGTACTGTAATCATTCATGCACATCCAGACGTTCCTCATCAGTGAAAGCTGAGATTCACCTGAGAGAAATGGTTCAATTTAGGAGACATAAAAAGAAAAAAAAGATTTAAAAAAAATGTGTAAAATTTGCTTGACAGATTTTGACAACTAGTTCAACATTTTTGTATGTAATGACTCAAGCAATGAAATGAGGACTATTAGTTTTATATGGAATGACTATTCAGCATTCACAAGTATAGTTAATTTTGACTGACATGACATAAGCAAATGATAATGTTATAAAACAGAAGAGAGTTGTATGAAAGCAATTGATGCATGTCCAAAAGCATTTGCAATTTGTTGGAAGGAATGAGAAACTGCTAATATGATGTGCACAAATGACTAAATGTTGTGGAGGTTGAACTAACTGTTGTGCAGATGTAAATAGTGATGTGAGAAATGCACCAAAGCGACTGAGAAAAACTGTAAATTCAATCAACAGTATTTATAGGATGATCTCTGCCACAAAAACATTTTGACTCATCCCTTGTAATCTTAAAACAAATGCATATGGTTTCCATACTAAAATGATGTTAAAAACGTTTGATGCTTTTCGCCTTGTGATTATATTGTTGAAACAATTTCGTAACGTTTACCAATGGGCCCTTTCACTTCTATTAATAGTACCCTTTTTTAAAGAAAAAGAGAAATAAGTTGAAATCTTTTTTTTGTGACAATCAACATTATGCCACAGACAGACAGACAGACAGACAGATAGATAGATAGATAGATAGATAGATAGATAGATAGATAGATAGATAGATAGATACTGTAGATGTGTGAATCTGCTATGCGAACAACATTGTCCAGACCAACAAAAATCTGCAGCTAGCTGGAAGGCCTCATTTCCAGTGATGCCAAAGGTCTGGATTACCTCAGTATTTGGGACTTTATTCTGCCATTTGATGACGGAGACAGCATATATGGAACTGATCGAGTTTGGCAATTCTGCCGGCAATAACTGGTCCAGATCCATACAACAGACCTGTGAGGATGACTGCCTTATATACTGCCACCTGTGTGTCCAGCCGGAGGCCGTGCTCATCCCATATTCAGTTGGACAGCCGTCCGAAGACAACTCTGGCTTTTGCTGATGTCGGCGTCCGCTGTCGTCCTACTGGGGTAGCAGAACTTGTCTACAGCTCTCAGCACAGTCACCTGCATTAATACCGGTGGATTGGAGTTTGATTTGTTCACCGCTTGAAGCATGACTTCAGTCCAGTAAGCCCAAATCAGGAATCTGCAGTTCGAAAACGATCGAATGGTGACTGGGCTTCGGGAAGGGTGTGCGCCAACAGTGCAAAGTCATCTGCATACAAGAGGTCACACAGAATAGTGGAATGTGGATTTGTGCAAGCCTGAAGCCTGGATAGAGTGAAGACTCCGTCATCTGTGTGGAACTTTATAGGAATGCCGATGTCGCAGTCCTTAAAAGCCACGGACGGCATCATGGAAAAGAATATGCTGAATAACAGTGGTGTGAGCACACAGCCCAGTTTGGTGCCATTGGAGATGGGTCAGACAGCCCGCCATCATCCAGCACCTGATCAAGCATGCCACCATGAAACGAACGGACGATGTTAACGAATTTCTCTGGGCATCCAATCTTACGGCAGAATAAGCCAGAGCCCGGTGCGGGGAACCGAGTCAAAGGCTTTCGTAAAGTCAATGAACATCACATAAAGATCTCGGTGTTGTTCTCAGCACTTCTCCTGAATCTGCCAAGCGGTAAACACCATGTCCATAGTTCCACGGCCTGCACGAAATCCACACTGACTTTCCGGGATGATGTGACTGTCATAAACGTGTTGTCGTAGCCCGTTCAGCAGAATACGTGCTAACACTTTGCCTACAATGGAGAGCAACGAGATGCCATGATGATTGTCACAGTAGGCTCTGCCCACCTGCACTTATATGCTTGAACAATCAGCGCATCTTTAAAGTTCCTCAGCTTTGACTGCCAGCATCTGTTCTCCATTTCACACAGGTGGGTCTATGCTGCATTTCTTGCCTGAGTATATGCTGACTGCTACACAGTGCTGGATTTATCGTTGATCCACGCCAAGTGAGCTGTATGTATGGTGTTCAACAGGGCTTGCTCTTCAGCATCCTGATCATCAAAACAGACCTTTTGTTTGGATGTGGTGAAGCCAATGTGAGCCTGTCTGAAAGACTAGTAATTAATATGGCATGAGTCGACACGAAGCTTAGAAACATTCAGTCGCTTCCGCCTTTTGGCTCTATGTTGATGGGGTGTGATGGGTTTAGGTCCAGAGACATCACACTACGCAGCAGTCGGTGGTCAGACCAACAGCTTGTACCGTGCATGGCTCGAGTTATATGGGCTTCCCTGAGATGTTCCTGTGATGATGTAGTTCAACACATACCGGTGCTTTGAACAAGGATGTTGCCACGTGGTCTTGTTCGTATGCTGATAGAAGGAATTTGTGATCACCAGCTCATGTAGTGCACATATCTCCAGCAGAAGAGTGCCTTTTACGTTCTCGTTTCCCACTAAGAGTTGCCCCAAGACTTTCGGCCATGCAAAGACGTCACGTCCCACAAGCGCATTTAAGTCTCCTATGAGGAAGAGCCGGTGTTTGAGGCACTGAATGTGAGGCACTGAATGTAAGGCAGTGTTAAGGTGTTCATAGAAAGACTCCTTCTGGTCATCACTGGTAGTCATTGTGGGTGCATAGGCACTAATCAAGACAGCACTGTTGCCATTCTTGAGCATCAACTGCAAATTCATCAGCCTTGTTGACAGGCCACAAGTTTGCACTTCCAGGAGTGGTAGCAATGATGTCGTCACACCAAATCCAACTCCAGCTTGCCTTGTTGCTTTCAGGCTGCCCAATGACTGGAACGAGTGGATACGGATGGTACTGTTGTTCCTGGTCAGCATCTCAGGTCTGTGACTAAGTACTCCTAGTGGTATCCTCCACCTGCACCCATCGCCACTCGCCCATCATTGCAGGACTTAGCATCTGTGACATACCATCACAATGAATGGGTTATAGTGGGAGAAGCTTTTGTAACCAATACCACTCTCTCTTCCAACAGTGATCATTGCCAACAGGCTGAGAACCTGAGACGTGTAGACTGGAGGCTGCTGGCACAGCAAGTTGGCCGGAAGTGATCCCAAGATGGGAACCATTCCACCCTTCAGAGTGACTTGCGACTGCTCCTCTGCTGTGCTGTCGCCGGAGCCCACTTGGCCAGTCATTTTCAGGGTTCCTGCAAGGCCTGCCCACCTCATGTAATGCCCAAGGTGATTCTTCTGTGATTCTTCACCACTGATGGCGTAGCCACCAATTAGGCAATCCCCTACTTCCCCTTCTCAATCCCTTTATCAGTCCACTCCCTCACCACGTTTAGGTGTGGGTTGGACTTGGAGGGGGCAGACAGACAGACAGACAGACAGACAGACAGACAGATAGATAGATAGATAGATAGATAGATAGATAGATAGATAGATAGATAGATAGATAGATAGATAGATAGATAGATAGATAGATAGATAGATAGATAGGCAGGCAGGCAGGCAGGCAGACAGACAGAGAGAGAGAGAGAGAGAGAGAGAGAGAGAGAGAGAGAGAGAGAGAGAGAGAGAGAGAGATAGATAGATAGATAGATAGATAGATAGATAGATAGATAGATAGATAGATAGGCAGGCAGGCAGGCAGGCAGGCAGACAGACAGACAGACAGACAGACAGACAGAGAGAGAGAGAGAGAGAGAGAGAGTGAGAGAGAGAGAGAGAGAGATAGATAGATAGATAGATAGATAGGCAGGCAGGCAGGCAGGCAGGCAGGCAGGCAGACAGACAGACAGACAGACAGACAGACAGACAGAGAGAGAGAGAGAGAGAGAGAGAGAGAGAGAGAGAGAGAGAGAGAGAGAGAGAGAGAGAGAGATAGATAGATAGATAGATAGATAGATAGATAGATAGATAGATAGATAGATAGATTCTTGACGGATCACCATTTTAATCCTAGCCTTGTTTGGCTGGTTTGACTGGGGGTCAATGTCTTGCCCCAAGGCACACAACCCATCAGGGCAGAATACTGACCAACCCACTGGGTGGGTTTGTGTGTTCTTACTGCACCCCTTCCTTTGTCTTTTGTGGGGTCACATTTAGTGACCTGGTGTTACCAGCAATCCCAACAATGCCTCTCACTGATAGAATGAGCACCCCCCCCCCCCCCCCCCCCCCTCGACCACCACCACAAGACCACTAGTGCTGAGGCATCACAACACAACATGACCAGCATCCCCCTTCGCCTCTGATACTGACCCCACATTGCCTCCCCATTATAGAGGACTCAGAAAGCTTTTAGGGGTCTGGTAACGCTGAGAGATTGATGGTGTAAAACGCATGGTGGTGGGGGAAAGAGCAGGTGGTTAAGAAGAAAATGTCCCCCTTTTAATGGGAGCCGCAGAGCGTAATTTAATAATTAT
Organism: Vimba vimba; assembly: GCA_022828995.1. Lineage (NCBI taxonomy): Eukaryota > Metazoa > Chordata > Actinopteri > Cypriniformes > Leuciscidae > Vimba > Vimba vimba. Next base: position 35,585,554 of record CM040833.1, read on the forward strand.
GAAAAGTGAGAGAGTGGGGAGAGGGGAGAGGGGAGAGGGGAGCATGGCGGGATGGATGGATGACTCCGGGTCTGTCTGGACGCCAGCAGACGAGAGGAGACCGAGGCGCTCTCTTCAGAACAGGTGTGGAGACAGTGGGGGCCAGGAGTCCGGGACCACCACTGAAAATGCTTCAGTTTAGCATTTTTCTAATGGAATGAACATTTAATCATGTGTGTGTTCAATATGATTTGGGTGAAAAGTTTAACGAACTGTTAAATGAAATATTAAATTAGCTTGAATTTCAGAATGTCTTATTACCAGCAGCAGGCATTATTCAGCATCTGAGAATATTCCATAACATCTGGTGCTCAAATGTGCTTTGATTGATGATTAAGAAGCATTTGATATATTATACATTTTATTTCTTATTTTTATAAAAAAGAAAAAATTGTATTCATTTTACATGATAACTTTTGTTTAAAAAAATGTAATAATTCTGAAGTGTTCATTTCAAGTTGGAATTAGATTTTAAACAACAGTAAAAGTAAATGTAATGTAAATAGGCTTTTCACAATACATATCGTTTCAAAGCAGCTTTGCAGAAAATGCAAATGTTATCAGAGGTGACTGTCCAAGTTATGTATTTCAGAAATGTACATGTATTTTCACAAATGTACAAATCACAGAGTTGGCTAATAATGTATTAATTTAACCAATGTATTAAAGGCAGAAACAATAAGTTCATTATAGTAATGAATACATGTTTGTTTACAAATGATTAGGATATATAGAAATGTAGCATTGGAGCATGCTTCATCTGAAGTCTGCGCAGGAGTTGTTGCCGTCTCTTCATAGGTGTCATGATCATCTGAGGTCTTCATAATAGGCTGAATCCAAACAAACTCTCTAGTTACCTCAGGATGGACATGCCAAGATAAAACAGAGAAGCAAATAGTAAATAACTTTTGAGCTCCAAGCATTAACAGGAAGGCTATTCCAGAGTTTAGGAGCCAAATATGGAAACACTCTCCCTCCTTTAGTGGACTTTTTTGTGTTTTGTGTTTTGTGACCTTAAAGAGCGTGATGGATTGTAAGGTGATAGAAGATTAGTTAAATACACAGGAGCTGAACCATTTAGGCCCTTATAGGTCAGTAGCAATACTTTGTAATTGATATGGAACTTAATAGGCAGCCAGTGTAGAAATGATAAAACTGGTGTGATCATATTTTCTTGATCTAATAAGAACATTTTGGACTAACTGTAGCTTGTTTATCGAGGATGAAGGACAACCAGCTAGTAATGCATTACAGTAATCTAGTCGAGAGGTCATGAAAGCATGAACTAGCTTTTCTGCATCAGAAACAGAGCATGCTCCAGAGATTTGAATGATTCCTTTCATGCATGTAAACAGGCCTGTTGTACTCAGAAGAAAATGCTACCGTGGTTATGTTCGACTCCTAGATGCTTTCCAGAGGTGTGTAATGAAAATCACAATTGCAGTTTTTCCATGGGAAAGAAATTGTCTTTGCTTCTCTTTGTCTCTGTTTTGTCCTGCAGCGTTCGGCAAACGTCTCTCCTCAAACACCAGTTATTCCCATGCCTGTCCCTTTCCATCATCTCTTCGTCCTCCTCTCCACGAGCTTTGCTTTATCTGTGTGTCTCCTCGAGTTCCCTGGGAAAGATGTATTGATAATTTCCTGCAAAAATATGATTCCAGTTTATTCTGCCGAGAAAAATTCAATAGCGCAGCCTCCAATTGGATTGTGTTTTTCAGTGGAGTGGAGAACAATAGAGAGAGAGAAGAGACCCGGCCCCAGACATTCTACATGAGATTATTGTTAAACAGAGACCTGATAGAATTACAGGGGTACAATAGATGATAATTGCATCACAACATGATTTCTCTTTGCCGTACAACAGCGCATATTCATCTACCTTACCCATCCGCTGATGTGGCGTGAGGGAGGCAAGGCTGGGCCAGAAGAAGGTGAAGACAGCGAGGCCCTGAGATGAAGTTATAGATAGACGGGTCGAGAGAAAGGAAGAATATAGCTCAGCCGTACTAGTGCAGACGTGAAACACTACGACAGGGGGCAGTTATTGTTAAATAATAAATACATAAATAGATTTTTCAGACTTACTGTAAACTCATAGCCGTGATTATTTGGGTCAACATTGAAATCACAATAATTTAACGTAATTGGTAATGGGTGATATGATTAAAATCTTAAGTCTAGATTCATTTTAGTTATAAAATAGCAATTTTTGCAATTTCACAATTATTGATACCAATTTCGATTAATCAGCAAAAACTAATACGAGGTTAACTAAAGAGTCCTCAAACAGTTAATAAAGACTATTAGAATACAATAAGAACAAAACATATGCATATTGCACATTGTATATTTCGACAATCAGTGATCTAGCTGATATGAGGGGCTTTCGCTCCAGAAGAATGTTTTTATAGTATTTATTAGGGTTGCACAATATTAGAAAAAACTGACATTGCGATATTTTTTCTTCGATATATAGTGCAATATGAAAACAATTTCACCAGATGACTTGAATAGCTCTGTTTGAAAAGAATGAATCATTCTAGAATGATTGGGGTGATTTTGTAGGGGAGTGAATCTGAACAGAATAAAATGAATGGAATGAACAAAATGAACAGAGAAATGCAAACTCAAAATATTATGCAAACCTGCAAGAATTAAATGTTAAATAACACAAATATATCTCACTTTATTAACCAATTTCTTTGTTGCTGACCTTCAGGGAATTAATCAACCACATTATTATGCAAATTACTTAAATTACTTTAGATGAACATCACATTTGTGTTTCATTTATTTGTTTTTATTGCTGAAGTAAGAGTGTTGAACTTTCTTCTTCTGCGCTCCAGAATGGCAGCACAGCTGAAAGGTTTGTTTGAGTGGCGCCCTCTACTGTACAGGAGGGAATCTACTTTTCCTTCAGCCAAAAATGTAACTTTTTTATTATTAGAAAAAACAAGCACGTCCAGACAAGGTGAGAAAGTGTAAAGCCAAAGTAACTTAACATTACTTTACATAAAAAAGTAACTAAGCAATGCATTAGTAGTAGTAGTTTAGTTACTTTTAAAAGTAACTTTGGTTACACTTTATTTTAAGGTATCCTTGTTACAGTGTAATTATATATTTAAGTACTGAGTAATATTAAGCAACTACATACTTGTTATAGGGTGAGGGTAGGATTAGGGTTTGGTTGAGGGTAAGTTGCATGTAATTATGTAACAAGGACACTGTAAAAAAAAGTGTAACTGTAACTTTCCTCAACACTGAATATAAACTATCTGAATATAGAATATACTGAATATAAATATATATTATCGCCCAGCTGTAATCTGCTAATACTACTATCAGGAATTGAGATATTTTATAAAGATAAGTTATAAAAATGAACATCATGGTTTTCTATTTTAAAACAATGTGTATTGTATAAAGCGCTATACAAATAAATCTGACTTGATTACTTGATTTCCCATAGTCTAATTTTATACAGTATATGCTGACTGTACAGTCACTTACTAACCGTGATGCAGTTACACTCCTGACTGAACAACAAACACACGGACAGTAGCTGGAGTAACTGGATTGTCCAGCAGTCGTCACTGGTGGGAGGAGGGTTCCAGTAGAAGGACCTGCGGTGAAAGATCGCCTCTTTTACAAGGAACGACAAAGAGAAAGAAAAATCACAAAAGCGCCCAACTCGGATCCTCTAAAAGTATAGGGGCACTCCGCCTGGCTGGCTGCTCGGCACGGTGCGGGTGTGTGTGTGTGTAGTGGGCCAGAGGGGTTAAGTAGGATGGAAGGCACCCATACTTCAGATTGGCAGCAAGCTGCCGCAAGGCTAATCTAATCAAGGGCCTCGCAATTCAATTAGAGGATCTCAGGGGCCCCAGCGCCAGCTTGCCAAACGCTCAGCTCTCCTCTCTGACTCTCTGACTCTCTGACGCCCTCCTCCTCCTCCATCAGCCCTGCCCAGTACCACCCAGCTGCGCTAGATGAATCTAGATGAAATATGAAATATGAAAATCTCCAATAATGTATGTGCGCTGTGAGGGATGGGGAAGCGTTGGCTGGTGGAGGGTAATTCTCCCCTCAGGAGAGGAAGAGTCATCTCACCGGCAGAGAGACTGAGTGCGCCTGCTTATGTTGCAGAAATATATACGCTCGTACTCACACACACACACACACACACACATGTTGACTGTATCATCATTCCCGCCAGCAGCGCAACTCATTCTTCACCAGACAACTCCATCTATTGCTCTCTGTTGCAACATCCACCTGAAATGGATGAGCCTTGGTTTAAAGCACACACACACACACACACACTGAAAGAACTCGTATAGTTTGAGGCGAGTCGAAGTCGTTGGCGGAGACAGACTGGGAGAGAGTGAATGATGGGCAGTTCATGAAACGAACTGTGATTCTTCAGTAGAATACGGTGGCTGGGAGGAGGCGAGCGGGGGGGCGGATGCTCTTAGACAAATTACACCTCATTATATCCTGGCTCTCACCGGCACATCATGTCAGGAGGAATCTTTTTTTATTTGCACAAATTTGCCTGGAATTCCTCTTCGTTTTCCCGCCGTCCATTATCAAACAGGGCAATTTGATTACACTGTGATTATTCTCTTGCTTGTGGACACTCCCACAGGCCAAGGCCTCTCTCTCTCTCTCTCTCTCTCTCTCTCTCTCTCTCTCTCTCTCCTTTCTCTCTTTCCCGTCTGTCTTGTGTTTCATATCCCAGAAGTGATATATCTGGCAAAGATGCTCGACCAGTATATAGCTTATGCATTCTTTCTGAATTTATTCTGCTATCAAAATATAAGGAGAATCAGAATTTTAGCATCAAATTGTTTTGCTATGGTACAATTGACAAGTTATTAATATGATTATTGTACATCAGTTATATTAGACGACCATGCAACTCTTTAAAATTACAGTTTTTATATGCATATCCACACATGGATGGTTCCATGAAGAACCTTTAACATCTATGGAACCTTTTCATTGCACAAAAGGTGCTTTAGATTATTAAAATGTTCCCTCTTGAGGGAACTCGCGCTGCGTCGATGATGCTTTGGGAACGCCCCTGTGTGACTGCATCTGAAGCACACGTGTCAACTAGTCCAATGACGAGAGCGACGAGAACTAGTCCGTAAACGTCACGGGCGATTGACGTCACGTCCAGGAAAGGATAAAAGCACATCCGGTCTGACCGGCGCCAGCTTCTGTGCCTCAGCAAGCGCTCAATGTCGAAACTGTTTGTCTTATTTCAACACATTCTCATACCTAAGGCGTCACTTTTTGTCACTTTCAACCATGCTTCAATATCTGACGCTCAAAGCACCCTTTAGCGTCAATATGTGACGCTTCGGTTGGGTAGGTTTAGGTCTGTGGTAGGGTTATGCGTCTCATATGGACGCTAAAGGGTGCTTTGAGCGTCAGATATTGAAGCATGGTTGAAAGTGACGCCTTGGGTATGAGAACGGGTTGCTTATTTACTGTTGTATTGTTACATAAGCATACCAGTATGTTGAAAGAAACGTACAAGTTGTGTGCTTCTCCCTGCCCGCACTCTTTAACGGCTTGTGTGTGATGTGTTTGGGAGCGGAGCATGCTCTGACAGGGCGCTCGTCCTAAAAGCAAGCTAGATGAGCGCTTCCTTTCACCTAATGTTTCACCTCCATCACGGGGCCTTCCATTTTTTCCTGATCTTCACAGTGAGCTATCCAGATCATGGAGCAAGCCATATTCGTCCCGTTTATTCAGCCCCCAAGTACATGTATATTCTGAGATAAGGGGGTTGAAAGAATATGGCTATGGGGCGATGCCCAGGGCAGAACAAACATTAGCCACTATGCAAACTGGCGCACCAGATCCTCCTGTGGTCCCTAGGGAAGATGCTCTCCCTGAGGGCAGTGTATGTCCCGGGTGCCAGAATATAGGCCTGTCTGTGGCTCCCTTTGAGCCCCTTGATACGGTTTAAGAAAAGTTTCTAACTTACAAAACCATCTTCCTTCTGGCTATTTCGTCTCTAAATAGAGTTGGAGACCTTCAGACCCTTTCGGTCTCTCCCACCTGCCTTGAGTTCACACCGGGGATGGTCAAGGCATTCCTATATCCTAAACTGGGCTACGTCCCTAAAGTGCCGACCAATATACCGAGGCCTATCTTGTTGCAAGCTACTGTCCTCCTCCTTTTATGAATCCGGTCCAGGAAAAGCTGAATCTCCTCTGTCCAGTGTGAGCATGTCCACAGAGCTGCCCTGTGGAGAAAATCGGATCAGCTGTTCGTCTGTTTCGGATCACCTGAGAAAGGTCGTCCAGCAAGTGGATAGTTGATAGTGGAAGTGGCTATTTCTCTTGACTATGAGGTCTCTGGCCAGCCGTCATCCTTGGCTGTCAGAGCTCATTCTACTAGGAGTATGGTGGCCTGTAAAGCCTTAATTTAGGGGGTTTCCCTACAAGAGGTTTGTGATGTGGCAGGCTGGTCGTCCCCGCTCACATTTGTGAGGTTCTACAGCCTGGACCTGGATGCTCAGACTGGATGTGCTTTTATCCTTTCCTGGTACGTGCTTCAGACGCAATCACACAGGGGCATAACCAAAGAGTCATCGACGCAGCGTATCATTCCCTTCTCAGGGAACTAGGGTTACAGTAGTAACCTGAGACGTTCTTCAAACTATGAGAAAATTGTTCTTTAAAAACTGGTAGGTTCTTTGGGGAAGCCAAAAGGATTCTATGGCATCGCTGCATTTTGGAATTTTTATTTTATGGGCACATTAATTTATTTACATGTCTTTTTTTTAAAAGTGTGTGTGTGTGTATGTGTGTGCGTGTGTGTATGTGTGTGTGTGTGTGTGTGTGTGTGTATGATTTCAAGAATTAGCTGAAAAAGGTTGGCTCTATAGTGTATGTAAACATTGCATCAAGCTGGAGAAGGATGCCATAGCAACAGTGCATTTTTTTTTGCATCAATCGCATATGAATCGAATGGACAGCTTAAGAAATCCTAACCATGACAGAATCAAATCTTGGAGAACAGGTGAAAGGGATTCCTATGGCTAAATTATCACTTCAATTGAGCAATTAAAACCCAAGTTGGAATTGAATTAACAAGATCCTGTGGCTCTAAATATGGCTTCCCACCCTTGCTCTAATCACAAATACATGGAGACGTCCTCAACCAGCCTCACTCCAACCTGTTAACTGCCCTGCCTTTTCTGATTTGAACAGTATTGGGGCAAAAAAAGTCTTTGTGAGATAAAATGTTTAATATTGACCTTTATTATAAAATAATTTCCTCCAACATGGATGTAAAAGATGTTAAAATAACGTAGTAAAATGGTGTAGTAAAATAAAACAAACAAAGCAAGATGATTTCCCAACTCATGTGAGGCTCAAGAGTCCCTTCATCAACAACCACCCAATGCAACAATACAAAAACAACACATTTCCTAAAATATAAAAATTACTGCGCTAGAATACAAGTGGCCCATAATGCAAGATTATATCACCTGATAAACATTCTCCACACACTGTTCTGATGTAAACATGCATACAGTCAAACCAAAATTTATTGAGACACCTTCATCATTTCTCACATTATCAGATTATTCGCTATAGTTTAGAAAATGGTAATAAAATATGAGCAGAACTCAGAGTTCTCAGATCAGCTGATATTTGACTGGTTTTGTCCGTTCTTCTGTTAGACTGTCTCACACATGAATTATGTTGAATATCTGTCAGCTGTTAAATTTAACTACACAATTAGATAATACCAGTTTAGCTCAACCAATCACCAAGCAATGCTTCATTGTGTTCAGTCTGTGTGTAAAAAGAGCATTAGTTATTAAAGAAAAAACACTTCAGCAAAACATGATCAGCTCAAAGTGTCCGAATCATTTTTGCTCCCAAATTTTTATAAATTTTACTGGTAGTCCATTGATGAATTGTTGGGTATAATATGTCACAGTTTACTTTATTTTGCTCTCCTCGCGTACATAAATGATCTATAGTGTCCTGCACACACTAGTAGAAAATATTAAAAATGATATCTTGTGTCTGAAAATTTTTGGTTTGACTGTATGTCTCTGCAAATCATTTTTGTGAATTTAAGTATGAATCTTGAGAATTATCTAACAAAATACTGAAAAACTTTAAATGAAAAGCAGAAGCGAGAGCATGAAAAAGCGAGCAAGAAACCAGCTGAGAATCCCAGCATGTGCGATCATCCCTCTCTCTTCTCAGTCTCTCTCCATCCCTCTCTCCATCCCTCTCTTCATCCCTCTCTTCTCTCTCTTCATCCCTCTCTCCATCCCTCTCTTCTCTCAGTCTCTCTTCATCCCTCTCTTCTCTCTCTTCATCCCTCTCTCCATCCCTCTCTTCTCTCAGTCTCTCTTCATCCCTCTCTTCTCTCTCTTCATCCCTCTCTCCATCCCTCTCTTCTCTCAGTCTCTCTCCATCCCTCTCTCCATCCCTCTCTTCTCTCTCTTCATCCCTCTCTCCATCCCTCTCTTCTCTCAGTCTCTCTTCATCCCTCTCTCCATCCCTCTCTTCATCCCTCTCTTCTCTCTCTTCATCCCTCTCTCCATCCCTCTCTTCTCTCAGTCTCTCTTCATCCCTCTCTCCATCCCTCTCTTCATCCCTCTCTTCTCTCCGTGTCTCTTCATCCCTCTCTTCTCTCCATCCCCCTCTTCATCCTTCTCTTCTCTCCATCCCTCTCTCCGTGTCTCTTCATCCCTCTCTTCTCTCCATCCCTCTCCCATCCCCCTCTTCATCCCTCTTCTCTCCATCCCCCTCTTCATCCTTCTCTTTTCTCCATCCCTCTCTCCGTGTCTCTTCATCCCTCTTCTCTCCATCCCCCTCTTCATCCTTCTCTTCTCTCCATCCCTCTCTCCATGTCTCTTCATCCCTCTCTTCTCTCCATCCCTCTCCCATCCCCCTCTTCATCCCTCTCTTCTCTCCGTGTCTCTTCATCCCTCTCTTCTCTTCATCCCTCTCTCTTCTCTCTGTCTCTTCATCCCTCTCTTCTCTCCATCCCTCTCCCCATCCCCCTCTTCATCCCTCTCTTCTCTCCGTGTCTTTTCATCCCTCTCTTCTCTCCATCCCTCTCTCTTCTCTCTGTGTCTCTTCATCCCTCTCTTCTCTCCGTGTCTCTTCATCCCTCTCTTCTCTTCATCCCTCTCTCTTCTCTCCATCCCTCTCTCTTCTCTCTGTGTCTCTTCATCCCTCTCTTCTCTCCGTGTCTCTTCATCCCTCTCTTCTCTTCATCCCTCTCTCTTCTCTCCATCCCTCTCTCTTCTCTCTGTGTCTCTTCATCCCTCTCTTCTCTCCAGGAACGAGGCAGTCCTGCAGGACATCTTGTCTGTGGTCTTGGCTGGATGAAAGGCAGTCCTGGCAGGGATTCGGGACGACTAATTGTGTGTTTGACTGATGCTGTGTGTGTGAATGACGAGGTGGAGAAGAGCAGAGCACATGGTGAGCAGAGAGCGTGTGATGGATCCTGACGGATGAGTATTCCTCTTCACGTCCAGTTCCTGGCATATACACTTCTCCCTTTATCAACTGCACTGGCCATTTATATATTGATCTTTTATTGAATAGCAAAACAAAGCTGATTGAAACAATGACAACTGAAATGTCCCATTAGAAATGTCCAGTGTTGTTCTCTGTTGGTTCATCATTCCACAGGTTGGGTTGCGGTTATATAATTTGTGCAATTATGTGAGTTATATATAATAATGTGCTGGTGATGGTTTCTATAATACATTCATCTATAACCTTCAGCTGTGCGCTAGATCAGAGTCCATGTCTATATTTATAAATCTCCTTTAGTTCACCCTTCTGCTGGCCGTGTGTTCCTGCTTTCTTCTCCTCTTTCAGTGTTTCTCAGCAGGGGTGAGCTGTGCTTCTCTCTCTCCGGCTCTCTCTCTCTCTCTCCTGCTTCAGACGGCTGGTGGCTCAATGGATAACTGGATAACTGGATTATGGGACAACAGAGCACCTTCCTCTCCGCGCGCACGCGCCTCTATTGAGCGCGCGCTCCCGCTATTGAGCCGTGTGTGTGTGTGTGTGTCTTTATGGCCTTGCCCTCATCCCTCATCAATCATCCCAGCTCAGCCTTCAAACAGCTCTAAAGGAGAAAGGAGAGACACAGAGAATGTTTACTATGAGACTGATCACTCAAATCAATCGCGCGTTTATTCTGAAATGTTGTCTCGCAGTTCAAACATTTGGAAAAATTAAGACAGTTTGTTGCACACTAAACAGTTATTTTTATCTCATGTTTTATAAGATTTTTTTATTTATTTTTTATTTTCTCTTTTAAAATAAACTCTGATTTCCCAGGACTTTCAAAACAGAAGCAGAAAATAAAAGTTTAATGCTACCACAACACTAGTTAATGCTGTTAAAGCTTGTGTTCTGTTGTTCAACAACTGCCTAAAATGGCACTTTTTAAGCAGCAAAAGTTGAAACCCCTTTTGAATCCTTTTTATACACTATAAATTGTTATTGTTTTTATGTTAGAAACCCAACATGACTTTAATGTAATGGGTGACGTTGTTACAATAATGGCGAGATATAATTTTAGCACTATTAATGTTAACATAACCAATTTTGGTTAACATAACCAACTACCGCAACTAGCCTGCTGTAAAATACAGTGATACAGAGGAAGACCACACGATGACTCAGAGTTCATTATAATTAGCACAGTAACTACACTCTTAAAACTAAAGGCTCTTTATCTGTGGTTCAGTCAAAAATCTTTAACGCTCATGAAACATTTCTTTCCAAGGTTCTTTAGATTATAAAAAATGTTCAGACTAAGAAAAAATAATTCTGCTTTTAAGAACTGATCACTGAAAGGTTCATTGGAGAACCACAAACATGTTCTTCTGTAGCATCACTGCTAAAAGGAACCTTTTGAGTGTATAGTAATAATAATTATTGTAATAATACACGCTTAATAATGTTGGGTTAAAAATAACCCAACGAGTAACCCAACTATGGGGTGTTACAGCATCTTCCCAACTGTGGATAATTTTAACCCAGTGCATTGGATTAAAAACCAGTTGGGTTTAAAGTAACCCAACAGTTAAGTTAACTATTTATTTATTACATCATTTTAATTAATAAAATACACTTTGTTTTTAAATACAGATCATTTATTTGTATAAAAGTAAAACAATAAATATGTCTCAACAAATATATTTTTAAATTACAAACTAAATATTGGGGAGTCTAGAGTTTAATGTAAATATAAATAGTTGTGTACAAAAATTCAAAATACACAAGTGTAAATGCAACATATTTAACCCAACACCTGGGTTATTACTAGAAATTACCCAACGATTTTAAAAATGACCCAATATTTTTGGAAAATAACCCAACATAGTGACCCAATATGGGTAACCCAACATTTTTTACTGTAATAGCATAATAATAACAATTTCAAACATGAACCCACACGAACGCAAAACATCATCAGGGGAAATAATTTCATGAACTAAATATAAAACACTCCCAATGTAGCTTTAAGTTTACTATACTAAGCAAACTCAAAAAAATCTGAAAATATGTCATGGTTGCCCATTTTTTTTTTGTAAATTATAAGGCCAGTTATTAAAACAATATTTGAATGTAAAGATACAATTACCTTGTTAAATGTATAAATAAAGTTGTAGGCAATTAATCTATTGTTTTATGAAATCTAATATCGTTTTTTTTTTTTTACCGTCTATGAAAAGATGTTTTACAGTGAACTAATGAATAGGGCATTTTTCACTATTTCTCCGTTAAAAGTACAAACTCATTATCTAGTGTACAGGATGGAGAAGGATATGTCGTCATCACTTCTTCATCAGGTCTCAGTATCGGTGTGTGGAACTCGATGACGTCACCCAGTACCAGTGTGTGGAACTTCTCTCTCGGCGCGGAACTTTTTTAATAACGCGTTTCCCCGCTGGCCGCGCGCGTCTCCTGCAGGAACAGCTCAATGCGATTACATCTCTCTCTCTCTTGCTCTCTCTCTCGCTCTCTCTCCCCAGCAGAATCAGGGCGCAATAACAGCACAACGCCACTTCACCCATCAATTACATCTCTATTAGCATCAGTGCCCACCCGATCCAAGCAACAGACGAAATTACACAATTCTTCAAGTCGACAAGGTCAATTCAGACCCTAGATGCCTTTCTTTCACAACAGATGATTTTCACAACGGGTTATTTCTCAACAAGTATGTATTAATAACAAATATAGTAATAAGGACAGGATTACCATATTCATTGCATGCAAATATCGTAGTCCAGTGTTTTTTTTTTTTTTTTTTTTTTGTGTTTTTTTTACAATATATTGCTTTTTTTTCTGAAAAATGTGGGCTTAGATGATTCATGAATCAGATTATTCACTATCTATCTATCTATCTATCTATCTATCTATCTATCTATCTATCTATCTATCTATCCGTTTATCCGTTTATCCGTCTATCTATCTATTAGGCCTCTATCTATTATCTCTTCACACTAAGTTTAATTTTAAGGTGACAGGCCTTATTAACATTAGATCTCTCTTAAATCAGTTTCCAGTCATTAAGCTCTTTCTCGGATTATTACACGCCGATTTAAAATGAGCAGGTAAATTAAGATAAAATGATAATTCACTGCTTTAATGAGCCAATCAAACAACATGTCTTATTGTTTCCTATGCCTTCGGGAAGCACGAGGTTATAGTCAATCATTAAGTATGATATTATACACATTTTAAGGGAAACGCTTTGCTGTATAATTACCATTCGCAAAAAAATATTGTAAAATCAGGCTATTCGTCCGTATTTACTAATACAGTTGTTTTCAGGCCTGTAGTTCCTGCACTGCGTGTAAATTAGCTGCATTTTTCAACGAGCTCACTTTGTAAGTCTGGGGAAGTGTTATTTTCTCTTGAAATACAGCAAAGCAAATATTAGACTTAATGCTTTGACTGAGAACTATACTATAATTTTTTCGAAGTCTTAAAAACAATAATGTAATCCAAATGAGCTCCTATGTCACTGTCAACCCTTTTTATTCATAAAAAAATAAAACCTGCAGGACAAGTGAGTCGAGCACGTATTTCTCTGTTTACTGACTCAAAGGATGGCCATTTATCATCGATCGAGACAGCGGCGCATTTTCTACCTAGCTCTCTCAGACCTTGTCCTAAATTCAGCATTTTTATGGAAAACTGCAGTCATTTTGATTGATGAAATCTAAAGATGTCTAAAACAATCGCAGAGATCCCCAACTGTGGCGCTCCTACGGGGTGCTTCACTCCAGGCATTGTTGCGGTGACATTAGGGGGGAGCTTCGTGAGAATACACGAAAAAATCGCGATTTCAGTGTAAAAGCGGACAGAAAAGGATTTCTTTACATTCATCCGGGCCGGCAGTGGGAAAGTTGGAGAAACTCTCTCCATTTTATAAGCAAACAATACAAGCTCAGTGTCTGTTGACTGCTCCAACACACTATATGGCTCAAATCTCAAGAAAGGCCTTTTATCAGTGTGATGGACTTCAGGCTGTTCCTTTTAAAGTCTGCGCTTAAAATTCATCTCACTATCTATAGAGTAGGTTTATGGCGCCTTAATGCATTAATATCACGATAATATGATTCGATTTTATTGGACATTAGGGTTGCTTTATGTGGATGAATTTGCTTAATACGACCTCATCAAAAATAAAGACCATTGCGGCATTTGGGTCAGAGAGTTTGAACTAGGCCTATATATATATATATATATATATATATATATATATATATATATATATATAGGTTGATTGGGACACTTTTTGCCATTGAGATGACTGGAAAAAAGTGTCCCAATCAACCCGAATTATTTTTTATAATTAAATATATTAAATATATATTATTATTCTTATTATTTTTATTTCATTTTTGTCATCGGTTTACAATTCCCGCGCTTGTTTGCCCATCATGCAAGACAGCATGAATGTCACCTACTAAATTAGCTCCTGCCCTCCATTATTAACAAGGGTAGTAAGGCAAGGGTAACATCTTACTTCGCGACACCCAAAGGAAGTTTTAATAAATCTCCCTCTATTTAACTGCGTTTTCCCTCAGACTCCTCCGGGCGAATATAGAGGCCGTGTCAAGATTGCGTTTGTGTGCCAGTGCTTAGGACCAGCTGCTCTCAAAAACAGACAAGCCCTTGTCAATTACCCGCTGACGAGCAGGTCTGGGATCGCCCGAGGCCAGCAGTGTTTCAGTCCCGCAATTAGTGTCCATTTCTGGCCAGACCTCCTCGTAGCGCGCAGACAAATGGCAAAACATCGCAAAGAAAACTTAATGGAGCCCATGTTTATGCCAAGCACTAAGGCGACGACAAATTATGGCTAAAAATGGCATGCATGCAACAAAATGCAAGCTTTATGAAACTAAAAAAGGCATGATGTATAGTAATATAGGTGTGTTTCTCGAGCGCTTTGTGGTGTGTGTCACTGAACAGCTGGTGGCACCCGAGCCTGTCTCGGCCTGTGGCCTTTGGCCTGGTGGGGGATGGACCTTCGGACAGGGCGGTCAGCAGCTTTAACACCCCGCCGCTAGTGTGGGTCAGAGAGGCCAAGGCTCTAACAGGACAAGCACAGAGCCGAGCCAGCGGAAGCCCAGCCGAACAAAACGACTCCAGCCCGGCCGGCCCGGGGAATCATTAGCGGGCGCGTTTGTTTAACTAATTAGCAAGCTGGGCAGCCAGGGGGAGACTTGTAGGACAAGCCATTTACTCAGGGGAAGATCTAGAGTTCAAAGTACAGGAGGGGGACACGGCCTGTGTAATGCACTGAAGTTCAAGAACAGAGCAAACAACACACGGGCAACCCGTTCAACATGGAGGCGAAGAAGAAGAAGAAGAGGAGGGGTCCCGCGTTAAATATGGGAAAGTTTGGGGAACGGGTCGACGGGTCAAGAAAAGTCAACAAGAGAGCAGTGTTAATGACAGACGGAATTTAATATCAAAAATACATAAATCTTCAACTGAGGTCAGCAGCACAATGCACACAATGGGACCGAGTGTTCAAGTCAACACTGATTTGTTGTTAGAGAAAGAATGGATTGATCCGAGCTGTTAACATTTAACACACACAAAAAAAGCTTGCGCTAGTATTTACAAGGTTGTTGGAGAAACAAACACCCTAAAAAATGCTAAAAAACAAAAACAAGTTTTGGGTCAAATATGGACAAACTCAAACGTGTGGTGTGGTTAAAAATGTAATTTAAAATTTAACCCAGCGGCTGGGTTTGTCCATATTTTACCCAAATTTGGGTTGAAACAACCCAGCATTTCTTAGAGTGAGGTTGTTAATTTGAGCACCGAGGGTTTTATCCAATAACTTTCTAAACATGTATCAATGTTATTACAATGTGACCGCAGCAGATTATGTCAGTTTAACCGGCCACCGGATTATGTAAACAGGTGGTGCCAAAATTTCGTACGAATTTTATGAGGTGACTACGAATTTGTACGATTTTTGCTAAATCGTACATATTTTAAGTTGCCAAATTCGTATGAATTCGTACGAATGACCTGGCCCTGATCCCGCCCCTAAACCTACCCATCAGTGGAGTTTATACAAATCGTACGAATTCGTACTCACTCGTACGAATTGGTCGTGAGATAGCGTTGGATTCCTCACCTGAGCGTGATGTTGGGCTCGGCTAGAGTTATTCTGTGCTAGGACAAACTTCTCTGACCACACAGTGAGGTTAAAGCACAATCACTGATGGAAACTCTGCGTGACCTTGGGCTCTGCCCCCCCTCCTAACCCTTGTTAGTCCCCAGAAACGCCACATTCCATAACTCTTCATAAAAACCATTATTAGGGAAATCCGTTCTTTTTGACAATTTAATAGTGCAAACCAATCATGTTGGTGACACCAAGCATTCATCTGGCATCAGAGACAAAGAGCTTCAGGCCTGTTCGCCATGCCGTCGGGAGTCTGCGCTATTTTCAGAACTCATCCACAATGCACGCATTGTAGCTGCATAATCGTTATGTTTAGGAAACCAATCATAAGTATATGAGAGTTTTTTTATATTTTTAATTCTCGGATTGCAGCGCAGGCTAAGTACCCACGACTACCAGTCACGTCCTGGTTTTTATTATTTTAAGGTCACGAACAAAAGCAGTTTTAATACACTTGTCAGCTCATTAAAAAGGGCAAGGTTTTGTTCTTCGCACATTGGTTGTGATTTTGTTTCTTTTTTTTTTACTGAATCAATTTAGCAGATTCAAGGCAATTTTGCAACATTCTCCAGAGGGACTAACGAGACAGAAAAAAAATGTTTCCTCGGAGGATTCACCTTTAGGAGCGCCTCAATAAAAGAGACACGAGCTCCAAGCACCAGCCTATAATTTTTAATATATATGCAATAAATGTTCAATTTGTTTTTTGCAATGACGGGAAATAATTTCGTCATATTTTAAAGCCATTATTACATCCGTACTCCCACTCGAGCTCCTTGTGTTTGATTAAGTCATGGCGAGATTGTAGCTGATAGTTAATAACGATACTGTTATGGTCCTCTTGACATTAAATCCTCCACGGGCCAGTTATAAAAGTGCTCTTTGTGTGCAGACCTCGGCCTCGGATTATTTGCCTCAACCTGTCAATAACTCATTTTTAATTTGATGTCTCTATTTAGCTTTGGAAAACGCCTCATAAAATACGAAGTTCATCCAAAACAGTGAACACATTAGGTTAAACGGTTCATATTCGCATGGAGAATCATTACCAAAATCTGAATAATTAACACGGCTTGCTAGATCTTTTGTGAAACTGGCATCTTTGTCATGTTTTTAATTTCTGCTTGTTTATTGCACTGCTGTTGAATTGTTCGGCTGTTTTGTGCAATAATTCCAGACAGTCCACAGTTTAGGGGACTTGTATTTCAGCATGACATTTACTGTAATGATTTGCCAATGGAGCCAGGTGTTATCTGTCTATTTGTGTGCTGTTATTTTAATATGTGCTTTTAGTGTACCTTCTGAATTTATTGTTATAGTCCGATAATTGCCATTGTATATTAGTGTGTATCTCAGTGAGATGTGCATGACAAAAACGTACGAAATTTAAAAATACCATTTCACTTGATTAAAGCGTATGATGTCATAACACACACATTTATGTAGGAGGACAAGGATTATAAGGAAAATGAAACACAAAAACGAGAAAATGTATGTAGCCTAAATGCAACACGATGTCCTCGCATATCTATAGCACGAGTTCATGCTTTTATTTGGCTCTTTATACGCAAAAGTAAACGTGCGAGCACGCAAAATTTACCTGTTGGGTAGAATTGGTGGTGTGTGTATATTTCGTATCATATTCATAAAAAAAAAAACGGTGCATGGGATGTAAATAGCATGCAAAATTAAAGTATGAACTCGTGTTATAGATATGCAATACATATGGCAACTGTTCGGCAAAAAAAAAAAAAAAGAAAGAAAGAAAAATGAAAAAATAGTTTTAACTTCTCATTCATTTTCGCACAAAGAAAAAAAAACTTATCTCGTTTATAAATATTGTTTTGGAAATTATGACATTATTTGCCCCATTATTCCACACCCGTAACTTTAAAGACAATAGATCAGGTCATCCTGAAATATGCGAAACGCCTCTGCGATTTGCGGCGACCGTCATGATCCCTTCAACTCAACGGAACAGGTCAAATCAGAGTAAAGAATACTCTTCCAGTGTATCTATTTACTTGTATTTCTAATACAAATGGTCAAAGATCAAAGATATTCCCTCCTAATTTAATGTAAAGAAAAAGAAAAGAAAAAAAGAGCCATTGTTATAGCCTGCAGAAACCGTGAACGTTTTAAGAAGTTTAAAAACGCGCGAACGCTTTTATAAATTACAAAACACAGCCGATTAATTTTTTTAAAAGATTGTAATTAATTTGTAATACGAATGACAATAAAGTAGGCCTATTTCCAACTACTACATTTTAATCTCGCGCGCTCATATTTGTGGTAGTTATGCGATGTTTCTTTTGATCAATAATTTCTTTTAGACGTCGATTTTCTGCTTCCTTTTTTTTTCTTTTGTCCTTTCTCCTCGCTTGTCCAGAATCGGGTTTGTTTGGCTCTATTTCTGATGCTGTTTGTTTAATTCCTTTATTTGGTGTTCGATACACAGCTGCGGAGAGAATACAGTCCTCTTTCCCGATAACAAGCGCATTACTTTGACGAGACTCTTTGATTTCTCTGGCTTTACACAGTCTTTGACTCGGAGCTGTCAGTCCGGCTCTTTTGTTCAGCTCGAGTTTCTATGCAGCCCATCGTCCGGTGTGATGGATCCGTTTCGAAACAGGGAAAGGTTAAGGGTGGAAAAGTGAAAGGGTTTCCCTGGTAATTTCTTCGGTTTTACGAAAATGCTTTATTTGGTCGCTGTTCTCTTTTTTTTAGAGGCAAAGCTGCAAAATATTATGCATGCACTTATTTCTTCATTAAAACCGCGTAGACTTGAGATAAACTGGAAATATATTGTCCAAGTTCAAATGTTCTCAAAATGGGTCACTTAAAGAAATCTATATTTAATTTAATACGATATAATATTGCCTAGCTACTCGGTTTATTCGTAGGCTAATAAACAGCTTGTCTAAAAACGCATTCACGTGTTGCGCTGCAGAATAACCCGAAATGTTCTGCGCAGTGCATTCAAATGCAGAGTAAAGCATCACACTATAGTCCGACTGATTTGTTTTTGCGTTTTTAATTCTTGCTCTGTTCTTCCATTTTGCGCCACTCACCGCAAGATATCTATACAAATTCCGTCTTTATGAAAATGAGCTGCCGTTAAAGACTGCGATTCCTCTGAGAATAAGCGCTGTTTGCAGCTGCTCCGACACGTAGGATGATCTCAGAGGACAAAACACTGCAAAACCCACTAACATTCAGCATTGCACAAAATATCCAACAGATTGCACTTCACATAAAAAGAGAATTTAAGGATCTGAGAGCTGAAGAAGGTATAAACCTAAAACGTTACTCACAGTGCCGTAATGCGCTTTCCGTTTGGGATCCTGTCATATCCTAACAGTAGAGTTTGTCTTGTCTTTTTCTGGGAGATTCACTTTAACAAGTGGAAAGTTTGTGTCCTTCTGCGCCATTTTATACATGATGAGCCGTCAGTAATGGGATTATTAAACAAAAACGGTTTCAGGCGCTGGCGTTAACCTTTTTTAATGCCTAATTAGGTTTTGCAAAGAAATAATTAGATTTTGCATCGCTTACATTGCCTATATTTTCAACTGACGTAGAAACAATTTCATCATTATTCGACCCTCTTGTCGATCAGCTTAACAATATACATTTAGCGTGACTGTATACAAGATGATTTAAAAATATGCTGTGATCAAATATTGTACATAAATTAATTATGTTGCACATTTGCCCGCATCTCTGCCGTGCTGTAATGAAGAGAGCGCCCTCTGTGTGTCAAGAACACTCATCGCACATTTATACTCATTCTTATCCTCAACCGTGAAAAGTAGGTACACAGAAATAAAAAAAATAGCCTATAGTTGACGACACAATTGCTTGTGGACAGTTTACCTGCTTTTTATTTAAAAGTCATGACTGGTCTTGATAAACTTTAGTCAGGAAATAAAGGCATGTTTGCATTAGTTCAGGCCGGTGTTGTACCGAAATCCGACTCCCCGGACAAATCGCACTCCCCTTCGCGTACACGCGCAAGCGAGTTTAAACGCACTTCCTTGCCATATATCCGTTTATCGATCGATTTTTCACACAACAAGCACCCAGATCCTGCATGGAAGCTTTGACAACACTTAAATAAATTAACAGAAAGTGAACTAGTGTGGATAAAAGATGCAAAAAAACAAACACAAAACAAACAAAAAAAAACATGGCAGATCGATTCAAACTATAAACTTCGACGGGTAAGGAATAAAGCTCCAGCTATCAAAACAAAACTGTTAATTTCAATTAATTTAACTGAACTTATCGTTTGTGTGTTAAACATGCTGTGGTTCATAGTAAAATATTGTATTACTCTCCCCATTGCACATGAATGTCATTAAAAATAATAATATTTAACCTTTTTCACGAAGATAGGCTTTAAGAGTTCATCAAATACATATTGTAGCCTAGATATATGAGGCAAATACCTGTCTTTTTGTTTGTTTGTTTTTTGCTTAATAGCGTCTTAAAATAGAAATAAAACAAATTATTAGTGATAATTGACACTTAAAGCTAAGAATGTAAAGAAACCTTAAACATTTTTTAATAGTTATTTTCCAGCACATTAGGGCCTCAAAAAGCATTATTTATTTTATTCATTCTTTCAATTTTACATCTTACATAGCTTATGGATATACAATTAAAATAGCTGGAGCAATTGCTTTGCGGTCAGGTGCCCTTTTTTAAAATAAAAATAAAAAACTGCTAAAAAACAAGATGGGTTTAGCAGGGGGAGTCGGATTTTTACAGCATTAAAATATGTACTGGTGAAATCACACTCCCCTCTCCAGCACAGGTGTATAAGGTCATAGACTCACCACACTACTGCCCCTGTCACATCTTGGTTTAGTGATTGTGTGGTGACAAAAGCATTTGATTGTAACTGCATTAAGATGGGTTTTCCAGGGGGAGTCGGATTTTCACAGCATTAAAATACGGACTGGTGAAATCACACTCCCCTCTCCAGCACAGGTGTATATGGTCATAGACTCACCACACTACTGCCCCTGTCACATCTTGGTTTAGTGATTGTGTGGTGACAAAAGCATTTGATTGTAACTGCTTTTTTGCGCAGTGTGTTTTTTCCCGTCTTGCTCAACCCAAAAAATATCTATCATAATACTAATATAATAAATATAATATTTATCATAAAACCAATTTCCAAGTAAAACCGTATTTTTTAATTATTATTAAGTTATGTTTATTATATTAATATATTAATATAATATATCATAAAACTAATTTCTAAGTAAAACTATATACATATATTGTAATTTTTATTAAATTATTATATTATATGAATTATTAAAATATTTTAAAATAAAAAATACATTGGATATTAAAAAATATAATCATAAAATTATTAAATACATTTTATTTGGATGTAGTAACATGTACAGTATACACTCACACAAAATGAGTTACAATCAACTGATTTCACCAGTCTGTATTTTAATGCTGAGAAAATCCAACTCCGAATCTTAATGCATCCATCCATCCATCCATCTTCTTTCGCTTATCTGGGGCTGGGTCGCGGGGGCAGCAGTCTAAGCAGAGATGCCCAGACTTCCCTCTCCCTAGACACTTCCTCCAGCTCTTCCGGGGGGACACCGAGGCGTTCCCAGGCTAGCCGGGAGACATCTCCAGTGTGTCCTAGGTCTTCCCCGGGGTCTCCTCCCAGTGGGACGCGCCCGGAACACCTTCCCGGGAAGGCGTCCAGGAGGCATCCGGAACAGATGCCCGAGCCACCTCAGCTGACCCCTCTCGATGTGGAGGAGCAGCGGCTCTACTCTGAGCTCCTCCCGAGTGACCGAGATTCTCACCCTATCTCTAAGGGATCGCCCAGCCACCCTGCGGAGAAAGCTCACTTCGGCCGCCTGTATCCGGGATCTTGTCCTTTCGGTCATGACCCACAGCTCATGACCATAGGTGAGAGTAGGAACGTAGATTGACCGGTAAATCAAGAGCTTCGCCTTGTGGCTCAGCTCTTTCTTCACCAAGACAGACCGGTACAGCGACCGCATTACTGCAGAAGCTGCACCGATCCGTCTGTCAATCTCCCGTTCCATCCTTCCCTCACTCGTGAACAAAACCCCAAGATACTTAAACTCCTCCACTTGAGGCAGGAACTCTCCACCAACCTGAAGTGGGAAAGCCACCCTTTTCCGACTGAGGACCATGGCCTCGGATTTGGAGGTGCTGATTCTCATCCCAGCCGCTTCACACTCAGCTGCAAACCATCCCAGTGCATGCTGAAGGTCCTGGATTGATGAGGCCAACACAACAACATCATCCGCAAAGAGCAGAGACGAAATCGTGTTGTCACCAAACCTGACACCCTCCGGCCCCTGGCTGCGCCTAGAAATTCTGTCCATAAAAATTATGAACAGAACCGGCGACAAAGGGCAGCCCTGCGGGAGTCCAACATGCACTGGGAACAAGTCTGACTTACTGCCGGCAATGCGAACCAAGCTCTTGCTTCGGTCGTACAGGGACCAGACAGCCCTTAGCAAAGGACCCCGGACCCCGGACCCCATACTCCCGAAGCACCCTCCACAGGCCGCCGCAAGGGACACAGTCGAATGCCTTCTCCAAATCCACAAAGCACATGTGGACTGGTTGGGCAAACTCCCATGAACCCTCCAGCACCCTGTAGAGGGTATAGAGCTGGTCCAGTGTTCCATGGCCTGGACGAAAACCACACTGTTCCTCCTGGATCTGAGGTTCTACTATCAGCCGTATTCTCCTCTCCAGTACCCTGGCATAGACTTTCTCATGGAGGCTGAGAAGTGTGATCCCCCTGTAGTTGGAACACACCCTCCGGTCCCCCTTCTTAAAAAGAGGGACCACCACCCCGATCTGCCATCCCAGAGGCACTGTCCCCGAACGCCATGCGATGCTGCAGAGGCGTGTCAGCCAAGACAGTCCCACAACATCCAGAGACTTGAGGTACTCAGGGACGGATCTCATCCACCTCCGGTGCCTTGCCACCGAGGAGTTTCTTGACTACCTCAGTGACTTCAGCTTGGGTGATGGACGAGTCCACCTCTGAACAAACTGTAACTAGCACAGAAGTCCAATAACTGAACACCGCTCGGGTTCAGATCAGGGGGGCTGTTCACGCCCCTCCAGGTGTCACTGTCCCTGCCCACGTGGGCATTGAAGTCCCCCAGTAGAACGATGGAGTCCCCAGTTGGAGCACTTTCCAGCACCCCTCCCAGGGACCCCAAGAAGGCTGGGTACTCTGCACTGCCGTTTGGCCCGTAGGCACATACGACAGTGAGAGACCTATCCCCGACCTGAAGGCGCAGGGAAACGACCCTCTCATTCACCGGGGTGAACTCCAACACAGCTGGGGGGCTATAAGCAAACCCACACCAGCCCGCCGCCTCTCACCATGGGCAACTCCAGAGTGGTGAAGAGTCCATCCTCTCTCGAGGAGTGTGGTTCCAGAGCCCAAGCCGTGCGCAGAGGTGATCCCGACTATCTCTAGTCAGAACCTCTCAACCTCACGCACAATCTCAGGCTCCTTCCCCGCCAGCGAGGTGACGTTCCACGTCCCTAGAGCTAGTTTCCGTGTCCAGGGATCGGGTTGTTGGGGCCCCCGCCTTCGACTGCCGCCCGATCCTCTCAGCACCGGGCCCTTACGGTCCCTCCTGCAGGTGGCGGCCCCACGTTGCTCCTTCAGGCTGAGCCCGGCTGGACCCTGTGGGCCCCCCACCAGGCGCTCGCATATGAGCCCCAACCCCGGCCACCAGGCGCTCGCATACGAGCCCCAGCCCCGGCCACCAGGCGCTCGCATACGAGCCCTAACCCCGGCCACCAGGCGCTCGCATACGAGCCCCAGCCTGGCTCCAGGGTGGGGCCCCGGCTGCGCCATACATTAATGCTGTGAAAATCCGACTCCCCGTGGAAAACCCATCTTAATGCAGTTACAATCAAATGCTTTTGTCACCACACAATCACTAAACCAAGATGTGACAGGGGCAGTAGTGTGGTGAGTCTATGACCTTATACACCTGTGCTGGAGAGGGGAGTGTGATTTCACCAGTCCATATTTTAATGCTGTGAAAATCCGACTCCCCGTGGAAAACCCATCTTAATGAAGTTACAATCAAATGCTTTTGTCACCACACAATCACTAAACCAAGATGTGACAGGGGCAGTAGTGTGGTGAGTCTATGACCTTATACACCTGTGCTGGAGAGGGGAGTGTGATTTCACCAGTCCATATTTTAATGCTGTGAAAATCCGACTCCCCCTGGAAAACCCATCTTAATGCAGTTACAATCAAATGCTTTTGTCACCACACAATCACTAAACCAAGATGTGACAGGGGCAGTAGTGTGGTGAGTCTATGACCTTATACACCTGTGCTGGAGAGGGGAGTGTGATTTCACCAGTCCGTATTTTAATGCTGTGAAAATCCGACTCCCCCTGGAAAACCCATCTTAATGAAGTTACAATCAAATGCTTTTGTCACCACACAATCACTAAACCAAGATGTGACAGGGGCAGTAGTGTGGTGAGTCTATGACCTTATACACCTGTGCTGGAGAGGGGAGTGTGATTTCACCAGTCCATATTTTAATGCTGTGAAAATCCGACTCCCCCTGGAAAACCCATCTTAATGCAGTTACAATCAAATGCTTTTGTCACCACACAATCACTAAACCAAGATGTGACAGGGGCAGTAGTGTGGTGAGTCTATGACCTTATACACCTGTGCTGGAGAGGGGAGTGTGATTTCACCAGTCCATATTTTAATGCTGTAAAAATCCGACTCCCCCTGCTAAACCCATCTTGTTTTTTAGCAGTTTTTTTTTTTTTTTTTTTTAAAGGGCACCTGACCGCAAAGCAATTGCTCCAGCTATTTTAATTGTATATCCATAAGCTATGTAAGATGTAAAATTGAAAGAATGAATACAATAAATAATGCTTTTTAGGGCCCTAATGTGCTGGAAAATAACTATTAAAAAAATGTCTAAGGTTTCTTTACATTCTTAGCTTTAACTCTTTCACGCATAGTGGTCTTGAATTTGCACGGGTTTTTATGGCAAAGTTGCACATCAGCCTCTTCATTGGACCCTGGTGCATCATCCTATACATTGCAACCAAGTGGCAAGCCGTTGTGTTTCGATTTTTCCCCCCTCCAAATCAAGATGGCCAAGGGTCAGTCAGACATGCCAAGTTGCTCCGGAATATCCACCCATTCCTACTATCCTAGGAGACTCTTGTAGGTAAAAAAAATATTGCAGCATCAAGCAATATCTAATGAGTCATATCACAGTAAAATTTTCCAGGTTTTGATTTTAGATTAGACTCTGCTTAATCTTCTCTGCTTTTTAGAGAAAACTCTGCTTAATCACATGTCCACTGTAGTGGACGTCATGCATCAATTGCTATATTTCAGCTACAATTCACAATTATAATGTGAATATTGTTTTTGAAACTTAAAACTTAAAAACTTAATCTGCAGTGACTTTTTTTACTGTAAATAAATGTATTTGTATTATTAGAATGTAATTTTCATTGACATCGAAAAAAGTCATGTGATTACGTAATGTATGGCACTTGTAATGCATTACTTTACTTGTTAGATCAAAAAGTAATCTGATTTCGTGATGCACGTTATTGTGATGGTTTTTTTACTCATAACATCAAAAAGTAATCTGATTATGTAATGCGCGTTATTGTAATGTTTCTTTACTCATAACATCAAAAAGTAATCTTATTATGTAATGCGCGTTATTGTAATGTTTCTTTACTCATAACATCAAAAATTAATCTATGTAATGCGCGTTATTGTAATGTTTCTTTACTCATAACATCAAAAAGTAATCTGATTGTAATGCATGTTACTTGTAATGCGTTTCCTTACTCATAACATCAAAAATTAATCTGATTATGTAATGCGCGTTATTGTAATGTTTCTTTACTCATAACATCAAAAAGTAATCTTATTATGTAATGCATGTTACTTGTAATGCGTTTCTTTACTCATAACATCAAAAAGTAATCTTATTACGTAATGCATGTTACTTGTAATGCGTTTCTTTACTCGTTACATCAAAAATTAATCTGATTAGGTAATGCACATTACATGTAGTTAATTACTTGTTAGATCAAAAAGTAATCTGATTAGGTAATGCATGTTACAATACATTACTCGTAACATAAAAAAACAAATCTGATTACATAATGCATGTTACTTTTAACACATTACTTTACTTGTAACATCAAAAAAGTAATCTGAATAAGTTATGCATGTTACTTGTAATGCGTTTCCCCCAACACTGATCATTTCAGATGAGATTGAAAAAACATATCGCTAGGTTTTCTCAGAGGAGGGCTATGATAGAAATGTGCATGTCCATCTTGAACATAATCAGAATTATCAGCTAATAAGGGTAAATCTCCATACTCTGGTGCACTGGAGGGAGCATCTGAGTGGTTTCCACAGTTGTACCTTGACAGGCTGTAGAAAATTCTGATGGAATCACGTCCTCATGTTCTGATATCAAAGATACGCGAAGTGCAACTTGTATGAAGTTGTATGAAGCCTTTGCAATATTTTGCATTTATATTTTTTGTATATATCTTATAGTTTTCACATGATTTAATATAATTGTATTGATTAGTTTGTTAAATTCACATACTTAATCTGTTTGATTATTGTCTTATATTTAATACAGTATATCTTCAGTTTAAACCATAACCGCATCAAGTGGACATGTGAAGATCTCTTTGAAAAATTTGTAAAAAATAATAAAATAAAAATCAATTCTTGTTTTCCATGCCCTAAGAGCAATAAAAACACAGGAAAAAAAAAAAATCCTGACTGAGGTTATCATAATTCATGCATGAAAGGGTTAAGTGTCAATTATCACTAATAATTTGTTTTATTTCTATTTTAAGACGCAATTAAGCAAAAAACAAACAAACAAAAAGACAGGTATTTGCCTCATATATCTACAATATGTATTTGATGAACTCTTAAAGCCTATCTTCGTGAAAAAAGGTTAAATATTATTATTTTTAATGACATTCATGTGCAATAGGGAGAGTAATACAATATTTTACTATGAACCACAGCATGTTTAACACACAAACGATAAGTTCAGTTAAATTAAGTGAAATTAACAGTTTTGTTTTGATAGCTGGAGCTTTATTCCTTACCCGTCGAAGTTTATAGTTTGAATCGATCTGCCATGTTTTTTTGGGGTTTTTTTTGCATCTTTTATCCACACTAGTTCACTTTCTGTTAATTTATTTAAGTGTAGACAAAGCTTCCATGCAGGATCTGGGTGCTTGTTGTGTGAAAAATCGATCGATAAACGGATATATGGCAAAGGAAGTGCATTTAAACTCGCTTGCGCGTGCACGCGAAGGGGAGTGCGATTTGTCCGGGGAGTCGGATTTCGGTACAACACCGGCTCCCGTTTACTGATCAACAGGACCATATGAACTTCTCCAGTTTCACATCAGCCCGTAAAATGTTCATTAAAGTTTAAGTGGAGCTGTCAGATCCTAAGATGATGAAGACTTTTATTTTCATCCGAGAACATTGCGTTTTTGTGTGCTATGGTTCCTCCAGAAATCCTCCTGCCAGCTGAGGCTGTCGGGTGTAGATTATCTTCATGCATTCATAATAAGCGCAGAAGCAAACATGGGCGTGTCGAAAAATGAAAAGACGACGAGAAGGAAAGGAAGAGAGACAGCAATAAATATAATTTATTCTCCGTTATTTCTATGTTTTTGTTTGTACACATTTCTAGGATGACTGCAGATTTACATGATAAAAACAAGCTTTTCGCTTGACTGCAGTGTTATGGTAAGCTATGAAGACTTGTGCATGACTGTCACATACGGGTGAGTGTCGTTAAATTGAAAAAAGTATCGCCATTTTGAATTGTGAAGGGCAATGATATTGTTGAAACTAATTTGTCTTAATGAGGTGGTCGGCTACTTTATTTTATTATGACATCTTTCTCAAACTCACGCGCGCGTCACGTAAAACGATAGGCTAGTCCGACTAATACATGACGTCCAATGTAGGCTAAAATAATGTACTGAGGCTCTATTATATAGGCTAGTCATTATATAGGCTACTTACACACACACACACACACACACACACACACTGATATTTGTATTTATTGCATATTTAAGTAACACAATTTCAGTGGAAGGGTTCATGAAAACAGCCTTAAATAAATAAATCAGTGTAAACAATTTTATTGTTTTTCCACAAACCTAATAACATAAATAAAGATATAAATTATTTGATGATAAATAAATACATTGCCTAACAAAAGAAATCTGAGTTTGATAGTGCCCTTTGCTTTTTCCCTTTCTTCTTTTGTCATCTTTATTCAAAGGTGGTTCATCTCCATTAGTTTCTGCAGTATAGTTGAGCTGAATGTTGGAGAATAAAGTTTAGCTTGTCCACGCTTCTCCACAGTTATGTCCTGTAAAGATAGAGGGGTGTCAGGACGTCTTTAAATGGAAATTATTAAAGTGCTTTTCTTATCGGCGTCTTCAAAAAGTGCATTAGCATTAATGTGTAAGTCTCTTTATTCTCTTCTGTTAAGGCAGTTTTTCTTGTCATCATCATGTATTGCACATCAAATATATTGAATAAAATATTAAACTCATAATTTTTAAAGATGAAAGTCATAGCTGTTGTCACATTATCATAATTAAATCGGTCCATATTTTAAGAAGGGGTGAATTTTATATAATCTAATTTGGTTTAAGCTCATGTTGTATTTTTTGCTCTTCTAACATGAAAAACTGGTGATTCATTAAGAATCATCATGTCTTTAATTGACACTGTTCAAACAGAATATGGCTTGATTATTTTGTGCTGTAAAGTATCAATCTAAATTGCATGATTCCACAGGAGAACCAACCGTAATAAAATACAGTATTGTGGATTTATCTCATATTGTATGTTGTGTTTACAGAGAGTGTGTGAGTATTAGGACAGAGAGGAGGAACCGATCCATTACTTACACAGAGAGCTCGGAGAAAACTGATGGATCAAATAAAGTCCATCTTTTCACATCAGAGTAAATAACCCCACTCTCCAAAGCTCAAAGACGCACTGTAAGAACATTTTTATTCTTGAAAACCGGTAAGTCTGAAAGCTGTAGTAAACTGTAAATGGTTTTACACATCAGTGCAAGTTCTTACAGTAAAATAATGGGTTTGATTTCCAGGGAATGCATGAACTCGTAAAATGTATACAATGCAATGAAATGGAAGTTGCTTAGGATAAAAGCATCTGCAGAATGCATAAATGTAATGCAATGCTGAATACATATAGGCTTTATATATTTCATGTCAATTTGGTTGTAATGTCAGAGCATTTGTAATGTGAGGACTGTAGCCGACAGTAAAGTTCTGTAATATTCATAATTCTGTGCCTCCAGGGGGGATTAAACCAGATGTGTGATGGGTAGGTTTAGGGGTTGGGTTAGTGTGTGTGTGTGTGTGTGTGTGTGTGTGTGTGTGTGTGTGTGTGTGTGTGTGATGGGTAGGTTTAGTGTAAGGGGACAGAATATACAGTTTGTACTGAATAAAAACCATTACGTCTGGAGAGTCCCCATAAAACATGAAAGCTCAACATGTTCAAGTGCAAAGTGGAAGTGATGAAAAATATGAAACATTTTTGTTCATTGAATTGTATTTTTGATTATACACATATAGCATTTGAGTTCAGCAGATGACTTAAGGAACCTTTAATTAAGGGAAAATACTTAATGACAGCCTTAATGTTCGTTTTCATTTCATAAATCAGTCAGTTCGCTGCCATTGGATGTTACATTTGTATTATATATTACATTCACACTTTTTGACTCCAAGGCCTAAGACAATGTTTGAAGGCACCATCTAACAGGGAACGTTCTGGCAAGGTTTTCTCAAAGTTATGAACAAATGTTCTTCCAGTAACTTTAAATGAATATCCGTTCAAAGTTATCTGGTCTTTAATAATGTTCTCAAAACATTGGCACAAAAACATTATTATATTTATACATCGTTAAACTAAAATGTTTTGTTAGACAATTGTACAACATTTTTTAAATGTTACTATGTATTTCAGAACATTAAAAAAACATTCAAAAGTAACATTCCAATAATGTTTCCAGATTGATAAAATGAAATGTTCCCTTAACGTTCTCATAAGCAAAAAACTGGACATTTTGAATGTTTAGAGAACATTGAGAAATAAAATTTAAAATAAACATAACATAAAAAAGTCCTCTTGCATAGTAAGTGAGAATTACACCCCTATCTGTCAGCAGAAGATGTAAATGTAATGTAGATGTAGATGTAAAACTCAAATAAACGAGGATATCTGTGTGAAGGTAACAGAGAAAAGGCAGACATTGTTCATTTACATACAAAGGGCTGTTTATAGGGAAAGTTAATCGGTTTATGAGCAGTTGCGATTGAGTGTTTCTGATGTCTATTGTGGACATAAACACAATAGAATCTACATCGACACAAAATGTCTTTCCTTGCAGGAGTTTGTTGAAGTTTATTGTTGATTCGTTTCTACTGTAAATTTAAAGAAGTGACCCAAAACAAAAAAAGAAAAGAATTGATGAGAATACTCAAACCAGGAGCCATAAATATTCTTACACATTAAACAGAGGAAAGGAAACCCTTAACCCTTAATTTGATGGTTTTGTTGGTTGTTTCTGAGAAACACTGGGTGGTTTCTTCAAAGGTCTAAGACACAGGTCTGATCTTCATGCTGATGGATTTCACCAGTTCCAGGTCTACTAAATATCTCCATTAGCATAATGAGAATCTTCTTCTCCCCAAAAAACCCAAATCCTCATTATATAAATTTCTACGGCTGATAGAAACTCACACTGCCGTCCATTCTCCTCTGAATCTCCTGTGTCATTCTCTGTTAATGGTCTTCATCTTTCCCATCTGAGATCACGTGACAGTAAGCCCAGACAGGAACGTCACCTGCTGGAGACATGGAGGAAATCCCACTGGCCTGCTTTTTAAAGATCAGAACAGTCAGCCATGTCTTCTTCTTCATGACTGCACCTGCTCAGCAGAACAACAGAGAGAAGAACCACCAAAAACAGCATCATCTACACGAGACAGAGAGAGAAGGAGATGAACATCACACTGAAAACCCTCTCTAGAAATCTAGAGTTGTTGATGAACTTACTGCCAGCTTCTCAGTTTCTCCTCAGTAATAATTAGGTCAGCCGGAACCGGGAACACTTCCCATAACACCTGATGTAAACGTTACATCGTGAGAAGAATAGTATAGAATAGTACGCTAATTTTAGTCTATTAGCCACCTAGACACGACCACAATGCATGATGTTGTCAGCCGGATCCGGGCCGTAACCAGATCAGATGGAGGACCTGCGCCTGGACACGACCACAACGCATGATGTAGTCAGCCGGATCCGGGCCGTATCCAGATCAGATGGAGGATCTGCGCCTGAAGACGACCACAACGCATCCCTGAAGTGTCAGCAGAGATTGTGTCAACTAGACTCTCCCCTGTGAAGACCTCATCGACACGGCAAAAGTGTCTTTGTTTTTTTTTTATGAGTTTTTTTTTATTTTTTTATATACAGATGAAAACGTCAACAAAATGATTACTGTTCACATTGATTCACTGAAATGACTAAAAACACTGTATTGTGCAGGCCAGACAAGTAATTGGCGATGTCACTTTGTAAAGAAGGACTACGCGCCCACGCACATACGCACTCAAACACATATGCCTATAGACTAAACACGTAATATGCATATGCACGCCGTCACCATTTTCACAGATTCACATTGTTGAAGTTTAAATGGAGATGATAACGGTATAATTTTCAAAATACCTATTTCAAAGTTTGTGTTCTCAGGCCACCAAAATCTAGCTGTTGTGCAAATGAACCCATTAAAAGTTTTCGGTTTTAAATGGTGTAGAGTAAGCGGCCGCTAAGTTGATAACTAATGAGTTTTACGACAGATTTGAATCAATCAGAAACTTACCTGAGGTGGACAATGACTTTCTTCTAGATCTGCTGTACAGCAAAACTATCTTTGTTGCATTCATTTCTTATCATCACTGTAAAGCTGGTTTGAAA
This sequence comes from Vimba vimba, assembly GCA_022828995.1. NCBI lineage: Eukaryota > Metazoa > Chordata > Actinopteri > Cypriniformes > Leuciscidae > Vimba > Vimba vimba. Next base: position 35,617,473 of record CM040833.1, read on the forward strand.
GAATCTCTATTGTAAAAAGCATTATATTATTGAAGGTGAATTGACTTGACACAGCAGAGATCTGTTTTATTTAGACCAAAATAGTAAAAACATTTTCATGCTATGTTTATTTTGACATTTTGTCTATTTTCTGAAAGTGAACTAAATGATGAAGAATAAAACAGTAACTCAGCGTTTGTGAATTTCAGTCTGACTCAAACACTCTTTATATCTGTCAGATTCTCAGGCTCCTCCTCTGTGTTACAGTAGACATTTACATTACGAAGACCTACATTTTGGATGCAAATAAAACAGGCATCTGTCATCCCTGATGCAAGTTAAACATGCAGTGACAGACACATTTTTTTTCTTCTTTTTTTCTAGTAAGTAAATTGACAGAATTGGAGTTTGTAGTTTGGATTAATTCCATCATAGTTAGGCTAATTATCATTTTGGATGTAAATATGTTCTCTCTCTCATAATGTACGTCAGATTTCATGAATGTTCCCTGTGTTTTTTGTTGTGCTTTCTGTATTTGCTATGCTTTGGCCCAAAATTGCTGTTTGCCGATATATTCTTCTTATTATAATTTTTCTTGAATCTGTGGCAGCCCATAGAACCATTTGATCAAGAGTTATGAAAATTGGCACATTGATAGAGGAGAGTCTGAATAATTGCAAATTTGGAGTCTCTATTTTAAACCCTCTAGCCCCAGCAATGTGTCAATAATGCACTGATGTTTACATTAGATGTAGAAACAAAATTCCAGAACTCATGCAGTCGAATGCAAACCAAGAGATATAAACTGTCTGAAAAAAATATTACAAATTTGACTATTTAGATTCTGTGTGACATAATGAATTGAGTAATACCAAATTTTCACCACAGTCATTTTGGTAACTGGGAACTTATGTAAAATGCTATATTTTACGAATGCTTTTGTTTTTATGTGTCATCTGGACAGTGCCATTAAGGTGCCTGAGAAGTTTGTGGCTGGCACCACCTAGTGGAAAATATGTAAATATATACAAATGTTTTTTCTTTGATTGACTGAAACTTGTCTCCTTACATTTCTCTAGACATGTCAAGTCCAACAATAACAAACAAGTCATGGTTTGCCCAACAGCCTGTCTACCATTTTGATTTATCACCATAAAAAAAAAAAAAAAAAAAAAACCTTCTAGGCTGTTCACCCAATCCAGAAGTTATTAGACAAAAGTTAACAACAGCCAATGGGAATAAAACATTTGACTCTTGGGTTGAAGACCTCTGGTCTATAGTGATCAAATTGGATTTATCAAGAATAGACAATTGTTCTTTTAATATACGCCGGCTCTTAAATATATGTATGATCCCACTCCATCTGATGTTCCTGAGGTACTAGGCTACTATCACTCGATGCGGAGAAAGCTTTTGAAAGTGAAAGTGATGTGACGATTAGCTTATGGTGTCCCATACTCAGAATCTGTGCTCTGCATTTCACTTATCCAAGTGCACACACACACACACACACACACTCACACTCACACACACACAGCAGTGGGCAGCCTTTTCTTTTTTTTTTTTTCCTTTTTTGGCTGCACTGATAAGTATGGAAGCTTGTTTCTGCCACTGAATAATAAATAAATAATAATAATTGCGACTTTTTATCTCACAATTCTGACTTTTTTTCTCAGAATTGCGAGATATGAAGTCAGAATTGTGAGAAATAAAGTAGCAATTGCGAGATATAAAGTCACAATTGCGGGATATAAAGTCGCAATTCTGAGAAATAAAGTCGCAATTGCGAGATATAAAGTCGCAATTCTGAGAAATAAAGTCGCAATTGGGAGATGTAAAATCAGAATTGCACGATATAAAGTAGCAATTGCGTGTTATAAAGTCAGAATTGTGAGATATAAACTATTCTGAGGTAAAAAAAAAAAAAAAAAAAGTCCGTCTTTTTTTCCTTAGAACTGGACTTTATATCTCACAATTGTGAGTTTATATCTCACAATTCTGAGAAAATATGTCAGAATTGTGAGATATAAAGTCGCAATTGCGAGAAAAAAAGTCAGAATTCTGACTTTATAACACGCAATTCTGACTTTATATCTCGCAATTCTGACTTTATAACACGCAATTGCGACTTTATTTCAAGCAATTCTGACTTTCTATCTCGCAATTTTGACAAATAAAGTTTGAATTGCGAGATGTAAACTGGCAATTGTGAGATAAAAAGTCGCAATTATCTTTTAAAATGTTTTATTTTGTGGCGGAAACAATCTTCCATAGATAAGTGCATCAGTATTTATCTTGTTTATATATATATATATATATATATATATATATATATATATATATATTGTGGGAGACATGACATGCAATTCTACCCGTCCATGATGTCATAACCTAATAAAAATGAGTATTTGTTAAAAATATATATCTTCATGTTGTTCCTCTGACAATATATTATTACAGCATACCATAGCTGTAGTTGGTGTATAAAGACCTCTACTTAAAATTTTTATCTAAACATCAAAATTGTCATGTGGTGTGACTGTCCGGGATATGTGTGACCTTACTAACATGACAATATATATCAGCAAAGTATAAATAATTGATAGATTTACAGTTTAAGTAACAGAATTAGGCCATTTCAACAGACACAGAAAGTGTTGATGTCTGTGTATGATTTTAAAGCAAGTTCTGGCCAAATACATTTTGTCCGTAAAATGGGCGTCATATGCACACTGCAATCTATATTTTGAACGGGCAATAATTTGGACATCATTATGATGAAGAGGTCCACACTCAACCAGGAAGTTGCAGTGCCATCTCTGGAGTGGTTTGCAAGGTCAAGAGTTGAGTTCTGGCTTTTTAATTTTTAATTAAAAAGCTCTGTATCTGATATGCTCACTAGTGGTCAGTGTTTTGTGTCTTATGGTGTGACATTATTTACATAAAAATGAAACACTTTTATACGAATTTTACTTATTAATTCTTAAAAATCATTCCTGCCATGTGGCAATTTACATGCTAAGTATAAGCTAGCTGTTTTTAGTTAACCAAGAGATTATCTTAACTGAACAAAACGTCATATGGTGTGACACTGTATCATATGGTGTGACTGTTTTTCTAAGTCACACCATATGATATATTTGTCACACAATATTACATACACCTTTTTTAATGATAAATAAATTACTATTCAAAACATATTCAATGATAATAGTGAATGTTTAATAGTGAACATTAAATTACCTATACAATTAATGTATTTCTTTTAAATTTTATACTTAATTTAATGTTCTTGAAGTGAGATGGTGTTTGATTTACTCATACACTCACCTAAAGGATTATTAGGAACACCATACTAATACTGTGTTTGACCCCTTTTCGCCTTCAGAACTGCCTTAATTCTACGTGGCATTGATTCAACAAGGTGCTGAAAGCATTCTTTAGAAATGTTGGCCCATATTGATAGGATAGCATCTTGCAGTTGATGGAGATTTGTGGGATGCACATCCAGGGCACGAAGCTCCCGTTCCACCACATCCCAAAGATGCTCTATTGGATTGAGATCTGGTGACTGTGGGGGCCATTTTAGTACAGTGAACTCATTGTCATGTTCAAGAAACCAATTTGAAATGATTCGAGCTTTGTGACATGGTGCATTATCCCGCTGGAAGTAGCCATCAGAGGATGGGTACATGGTGCTCATAAAGGGATGGACATGGTCAGAAACAATGCTCAGGTAGGCCGTGGCATTTAAACGATGCCCAATTGGCACTAAGGGGCCTAAAGTGTGCCAAGAAAACATCCCCCACACCATTACACCACCACCACCAGCCTGCACAGTGGTAACAAGCCATGATGGATCCATGTTCTCATTCTGTTTACGCCAAATTCTGACTCTACCATCTGAATGTCTCAACAGAAATCGAGACTCATCAGACCAGGCAACATTTTTCCAGTCTTCAACTGTCCAATTTTGATGAGCTTGTGCAAATTGTAGCCTCTTTTTCCTATTTGTAGTGGAGATGAGTGGTACCCGGTGGGGTCTTCTGCTGTTGTAGCCCATCCGCCTCAAGGTTGTGCGTGTTGTGGCTTCACAAATGCTTTGCTGCATACCTCGGTTGTAACGAGTGGTTATTTCAGTCAAAGTTGCTCTTCTATCAGCTTGAATCAGTCGGCCCATTCTCCTCTGACCTCTAGCATCAACAAGGCATTTTCGCCCACAGGACTGCCGCATACTGGATGTTTTTCCCTTTTCACACCATTCTTTGTAAACCCTAGAAATGGTTGTGCGTGAAAATCCCAGTAACTGAACAGATTGTGAAATACTCAGACCGGCCCGTCTGGCACCAACAACCATGCCACGCTCAAAATTGCTTAAATCCCCTTTCTTTCCCATTCTGACATTCAGTTTGGAGTTCAGGAGATTGTCTTGACCAGGACCACACCCCTAAATGCATTGAAGCAACTGCCATGTGATTGGTTGATTAGATAATTGCATTAATGAGAAATTGAACAGGTGTTCCTAATAATCCTTTAGGTGAGTGTATTTATGAGTTTCTTATCATTTTAAAAGTTTTAAAACAATGTTAGTATGTTTTTTGATTAATGTTAACTGAATTTAATTAATTGAATGTTGAATGCAAATAAAATACAGTTTTTTGCATTGACAAATTGTGGAGTGGTGCAGTTAATCATATAGCGTGACACTATATAATTTGGTGTGACATTCAGAATTGTCCCAGTAAAAATACTTTCTTAATTATAAATCATAAAAAAGTCAACGGAACACAAGAGAAATAGTATCAGCAAGAGTCACAAGCATTTTCATAGATTTATAACCGGGTTTAACATAATTAATCTAAAATATCTGGAAAGGCTGAGAAGAGATGACTTACTTTGCATGATGGTTTAGAAAAACAATACAAAATCTAATGAATCTGCACAAAAGAAATGTTAAATCTTAAGATAGTAATGAAAACAATTTATGTTGAAGTTAGTTACTTAGGGAGAGTATATCCCATTTTCATTTTATATAGAATAACTTTTATGTCACACCATATGACAATTTTAGGCACGAATGCAACAAATTGGTGAATACATCCAATTTCAAATACAAAATCTAAAAGACCACATATATTGTGGGAAATGCAAGAGTCAGTACAACACAACTCAATATTTTTTTTGCCTAATATTTTAAGTAAAAAATAAAAACTTTTTTCAGGCTTATATGTCTCCCACCCATATATGTATATGTATATATGTAATTTGTTTGTTTGTTTGTTTTTTACATCTCTCAATTCTCTTCATTCAGTTTTGCCTCATGTTTCTTACCCCTTTATCATTTAACAGTCTTGGAGTTAACAAGAAGAATAAGTGTTAATGTAAGTCTCAATTTGCGTACTAATGCATTATTCTATGTCGTTTTAGAATACTCTTCCTTCATTAATGAATACACAGGAACAATGAGCAACACACTATTGACATTCTAGTAACTACTATTAACTAACAAGAAATCCTGATTAACAAATGAGTAAAATAATAGCGCTCAGCTGAATGAGTTTGTTATTAGCTAATCAGTAACTATTTTTGCATACCTCCCAGAGAACTACTAAGATATATACTATATACAGGTTCATAATTAATGTGAATAATGCGTAATGTATAATTCATTTTAAAGTGACTTACAATGACTTAGAATTACTAATGAAGAAATCTAATTAGAAATCATGCTTTTCACTTTAGAATACTGATCCAAATAATTAGTAATTCCTTTAGAAGGATGTAGTAAGTTAACACTTGAGTCATAGTGGGTTACCATGACCTTCACTTTAGAATTAATTATACAATATTCATTACTCTGTAGTTGTTAGTAGTTCTCTGGGAGGTAGGAAAAATAGTAGTTATTGATTAGCTATTAGTGAACTAACACATTCAACTGAGCACTATTACTTACGAATTCATTAATCAGAGTTTCTTGTTAGTTAATAGTAGTTACCAGAATGTTAATAGTATGTTACTCATTTGTTCCTGTGTAATTATTCATTAATTACGGAACGGTATTCTAAAGTGTTACCCTGTTTTGTAGTTTTTGCGAGTAGTGTGTTCACATGGAAAATTCCAAAAAGAAAAAGTGCACTTTAAATAACTGAAGGATGCACTTAATTGAAAAAACTAACTGGAGCATTGGGCACTTCATGCACTCAACTGTGGCAGCTTTAAAATAACCTTATACAATTCATACACTACATGGTTGAGTACATAGTGCATAAGGACTTTGTATAATACGTCATTTGGGACACAACTTGAGTTTTCGCCTGACCTTCATAACAGTGTAAAAAAAACATGTTATTTGTTGCAAAGGAAGACAAAATCAGGTGATGTGTCTTATTTATTGATGGTGACATCATCATCATCATCATCATCATAAAGCAGCCTGATTCACTGATCTCATACCGAGTTTAATCACTGAATAAAAATGTGTTGTGCCGTTTATACCCTTACATTTTTCACTGTGATCGTACGTCATGAGATCCAACAGTGTTGTGGCCATCAGATAATCTGAAGGATTTTTAAACACATTGTGCACCAAATAAATAAAAACTGTAATTTAGAAACACACAAATCAACAATCAGCATATGAAACTCAACAATAATGGTAATCATTCAGATAAACAGATTAACTCTGGACACCACAAAACAAGCAACTAAAAAGTCACAACAAAAAATACAGCAAAAAAACCCAGAAAATACTAAGACAGTTCAGCTGCATAAATTATGTAATGCATCACCCATATGATTATATATTACATGCCAAATATGATCAGTGAAACAGGCCACAATGATAATTATGTCGCCATCAATATGTGGCCAACATCACCTGATCAAATTCTCTCGGCTTTTTTTGCCATAACAAATGTGCCTTACAAACACTCAGTTACAACAGCCAGAGAAAAACTAACATTAAAAAGTCAAGGGCCAAGAGCCTGACTAAAGCAAACACTGATCACCATAAAGGTGTCAGGGGAACAGACTCAGCGGAAACGGTAAGTAAACTCAGTAGAAAGGGGTAAGTTGCACCACACACACATTAAATTGCAGATGAATGGAATGATGTAATCTACAGGTAATCTCAGAAGGAACCGAGAGAGATTAAGGACCCACGAGCTGGAGATCTCAGTAGTAGAAGATAGTAGATAAACACGGAGGTAAGTGTCCACAGATAAGTAGCACAAGTAGCAGAAGAGTGTTCTCAGTCAAGAAAATAAGAAGACTCAACAAGGTTTCTCTGAGTGTTGGTGTGACGATGCGATTCAGAGGTGGTCCGCAAGACCCAAACCAATTGCTGATTTCACAGCATCTAAGAGTGTCAGTGCGGTTTGAATGTGCACAGCAGGCTACACTACATTCCCTGCTTGTGCACCGCGGCCATCCCAGAGTGCTTCAGCACTATAAACAGAGAGTTTATTTCCCTAAAAGAGCTTCACAGAGTGTGACACTGCGTCCTTTTCAGGATGTCATTCCACCCGTGCGTTTTGGTTGCAGTCGTTCCCTGGCGTCAGCTGACGGTCACAATCGTTGCCTCATGTGTTTGGGCGTTCAGCACACTGAAGCAGCTTTTGTGGATAGCTCACGTTCTCACTGTGGGAACATGACTATCACTGTACTAAGGTCGAGACTGTACTTACCTCAAGGGAGGTGCAGTCCCCTCGCCTATGCCCCGATCTAGTGCCTATTCTGGTCCCTCCTGGTACTTTGGCGCTTAGCCAGGGTGACCTGAGGATCACCGTGAGGGCTTCCCTGCTGAGCAAAACTCTGAGGGCCCCTCACGCCTCTGCAACACCGCAAGCCGTGGAGCTTCTGTTGGAGCGCACTGGTCCTTCTCATGGACGACCAGCCATTCCTTCGGGGCTCCTGCTGATGATCAGATGTCGATCGCAGAATTGGAGGGGAAGCTTTAGTCTTCTGGGGATGAAGACTCGGTTGCGTTGCCTCCTTCTGGGAGAGTGGCGTTGCCCGAGACTGACCCAGAGTTGACAGCTATGTTATCCCGGGCTGCCGAGAAGATCAGGCTCACGTGGAACCCTTCATAGTGACCCGAACCTTCTAGGCTGGATGATTGGTTTCTCGGGGTGGCTCGCGCTGGTTCTCAGCATCCCGCCCCGGTGTCTTTCTTCCCGGAGGTACATGAAGAAGTCACTAGAACATGGACGGCACCTTTTTTTGCCCGGAGTCGCTTTAGTGGCTCTTCCCTCTTCACCACCCTTGATGGCGGAGCAGATAAGGGGTACGTGAAGATCCCTTCGGTGAAGCGGGCTGTCACGATGCAACTGTGTCCGGCGTCCGCTGCCTCCTGGCGCAGTAAACTACGTCTCCCATTCAAGACCAGCAAGTTCTCGTCCGCGCTTACAGACAAGGCTTACAGAGCTTGTGGACAGGTTGCTTCTGCCCTCCATGCCATGTCTCTTCTGCAGGTCCATTAGGCCCAGGCGCTCATGGACATGCACAAGGGTGGTTCTGACCCTGAAAGATCCTGAAGGAGTTCCGTGGCTGACCTCGGTCTCCGAGCGACGAAGGAAACCGTATGTTCAAATGGTCAGACGATGTCCACCATGGTGGTCCAGCAGCGCCACCTCTGGCTCAACCGTGCAAATATGAGGGATGCCGATAAATATCGGTTCCTGGACTCCCCCATTTTCCAGGTTGGTTTATTCTGCGACGCAGTTAAGAGCTTCGCCAAACAGTTCTCGGTTGCCCAGAAGCAGACGGAGGCGATCCAACACATCCTGCCCCGACGGATTGCTCCTCCTGCAGCATCCTCAGCTCCCGCTAGGCCACAGCGTGGAGCCAACTGCAGGAAGCCGGCCCAGCCCATCTAGGCTGCTGCCAAACCAAGAGGCAAGCAGAGGTGAAAACGACCCTGAGACGGGTGACCCAAAGGTGGGAGGAACATCTCTTCAGGAGATGGTGACTGCACCACTCCCTCCCCTGAAAGAGGGCCGGGCGGAGAATTTTAAGACACTTAAGAGTCCTCCACACACCTGCTCTGCCCCCATTGGACTGTCCTAACCGGACCTGACTCAATACCCTCTTGGGACTTGTCTCTGGAGCTTACGGCACTACAGAGAGTGCCATTCAAGCCCTTGCAGTCAGCCGAGTTAAAAAGTCTGTCTTGGAAGACAGTACTCCTGGTTGCATTAGCCTCCATCAAGAGGATAGGGGATCTGCATGCATTTTCAGTCGACGAATCGTGCCTCGAGTTTGGGCCGGATAACTCTTTAATGTGATCCTGAGACCCCGGCCTGGATATGTGCTCTAGGTTCCGACCACTCCCTTCCGGGACCGGGTAGTGAACCTGCAAGCGCTGCCCCCAGAGGAGGCAGACCCAGCTCTGCGCCTATACGTGGATGCATATATATAAAGCACAAGGCGTGCCTTGGCCGCTCGGGTTGAGAGCCCACTCCACTAGGAGTGTTGCCTCTTCCTGAGCGATGGCGCATGTCGCCTCGCTGACAGATATATGTAGTGTTGCGGGCTGGGCGACACCGAAAACATTCGCTAGATTCTATAGCCTATGTGTAGAGCCGGTTTCTTCCCGTGTGCTCACCTCAAGTTGCAAGTAACACAGAAGTACCCGCTCTAGTGTCGGTTTGCTGTACGTACCAAATACGTTGGTGATGTCGACATAACGGCTCTGTTCCCTCCTTCAGGGAACGAGGGTTACATACGTAACTGAGACATTTTCAGGTACGGGATTTGAATAAAGTTATCAATGTAAAATTACACTGCAGTCTTCACTGTATAAATTAAACATAGATTATTCTTTATTAAAGTTACAAAAGTCATTCAATCAAGAGCATTGAGTGATTTCTTTGTCCTTTGTTGATTAATTAACATTAAAAACACAGCAGAAGGTTTATAAGACTGCTGTCCCTTTAAGACCGAATGTTTGCATCCAATATACTGTTACACATGCGCTCTATTTCTCAACTGTTTACATTCTATGGATGATGGATGATGTTTACATTCTGTTTACATTCTATGGATGATGACTATGGATGATGTCATCACGCTTTCTAACTATTCACACAGTGATTGGCTGTAGGGGGAGGGGTCTCTGTCAGTGATTTAATCATAGAACGATTGTAGAGTGATATTGTACTGCAAGCATTCGCGCAACTTCTGACATGAAGGAGAAATGTATTTGCAATGTTCCCTATGACGCATTCAGTTCAGATTGCCTCATCAATATGTGTAGACACAGAGTTTTAAAGACAAGAAAATATGACGAGGCATATATCGCCCTCGGATTCACCAGTACAACGGTGGGTAATGAAGAGGGACCACAGTGTGTTGGGTGCCACAAAATATTAGCTTCAGACGACAGTATGAAGCCAAAAAAATTAAGATGCTGTCATGATTTCCCTGTATTCAATATTAGACTTTTATTTTGATATTCTTTTGTCTTGTGTTAATTTCCTGTGTATTTTAGTTCCTGTTTCCCTTGTTTTCATTCCTGTCTTGTTAGCTTCCATAGCCACCCTTCCCAGGAGGCACCGGACGCCAATATAACGTCAGATTGACGTTGGACTCCAATGTCGGACAGACATTGCATTTTGTTTGAAAATGAAAATCGGGTGGACGTCAGAAACCAACGATACTACTATTTTTCTTAAAAAATTATTCAGAAATCATAAAAGCGGTTAATTGTATTAAAGAGTTTTTCTCAGTATCAGGCCTTAAAATGAATATAAATAATTCAGTGCTGTTTCCACTTAAAGCATATAATTGAACAGAATTACATGATATTCCTATTAAACATACAGTTACATATTTAGGAGTTATGATACATAAAGATGAAAATGAAGGTAGTGTGCTCAATTACAAGCCTACGAGATTTAATATCTGGCTTTAAAGAGATTTATCCCTGAATGGTAGGGTCTAACTATCCAAAGCAGAAGGGATATAAGATCTGTATGTCTTTAGCTTTAGATATGCCATCTAATGTGTACAAAGAATTAGAATTGTATTTAATTTTTTTATGGAGGAATAGATATTATTATTTGAGAAAGGACATTTTATGTAAACAAAACAACAAAGGTGGATTATCTATTTATTATATCTACTTTGATGTACATTTGTCACAGTCACGTGGCGTCAGCACTGTCTCAAGTCGGACACAATTTCTAACCAGCATGCACTGCTTCAAGTCAGCCGCCGATCTGTCTGTGCAGCGCTGCATGAAGTCCAACAAGCCTGTGATGTCCAGCTCCACCTCTCTGGATGTCTAATGGGGTGGAGGGATAGGGTTGTGGGTGTGGTTGGATATTGTAGCTCCACCCATTCGGCCCAAATTACATTAGCTCCTCCTTGTTGGACGTGAGCTCTACCCATTTGTTCTGCAGTGAGCAGCCTCTCTTAAAATCACAGATAGGAAAAACATTCAAGTGGAACCAAGCACACATATTGGCTTACAAATTATACCAGTTACCAGTGGTACACAATTTTTTATTATTATTAATTTTGAATTGAAATAAGTTTACTGTGACATAAACTTTACTATATGTGTGCCGAATTGACCTTCCATTTAAAAGAGTATGTTTATCTGTCAGTGTAGGATAAATGTGAACATATCAACACATCATGTTCTGTAGAGAGTTTCTGATAAATAACTATACATCAAACTCAAAACTTGACTAGAACAAAAAACAAACCTGCCAAACTTGTATTAAAGCACATATAATAAAACCCATTATTATTATGCACACATAGGCATACATTAAATAATACCAGTGCTTATTAACAGTTTGTAACACCATTTGTTTTTAAATAGTAAGTCAGACCAGACGTTTTGAAGGAAGCGTCTGCGAGTATCACAGTAACACAGGTGGTTATTTAGATAGATTGACTAGAGAGACTTTAACCAGACGTATACAGGCTGTAAAGCTGAATCCAGTCTTAGCCAAATTACATCATCAGTTCTCAGCTATTTATTTAAATGGAGCCTCTTGATCCTTTGCATACATTTTCCCCCTTCATTCCAAAATAAAGGACCGCAAAACCCTAATTTACTCATTGAGGTCAATCTCATGAATCTTTGTCTATATCCTCAGTCTCATCACTGTAATTTTCAGGGTTTTATTGGTGGGCAGTTTCCGGTTTAAAAGCTCTCTGCCTTAAAGGATCCCGGACGATCCGAGTTCTGGCTCCTGGTCGGACGGAGGCCAGCGCTTCTCAAACTTGCTGAAGAACAGCGGGTCGGTGAAGGGCCCTCCGTACACGATGCTTTGCATCAGGTAAACCAGGACCACCACCAGGCTGGAGATCAGGAAGAAGGGAAGGAAGGGACGGAGATGCGTCCACACAACTCCCACTCCATAACCAAGACCTCCATGGTCACGGTAGTGCGTGGTCTTACGGGACGTCGATGACGCTGGCATGGACGAAGCGTTGTTGTCTGAATCCATGTAATTGGAGGATTCTTGATCGATGGAATCCATGGCCAAATTATATTGATGATTGAGTGTCCCCAATACTCGCAGGTAATCCAAACGATTAATGATTAAAGCATCCAACAAAGGCAGATTTTCGGCTTGCCAGCATATCCTGATTGCATGATCCTTTGAGTCTTGAGGTGATCAATCGATATTGCCAGATGAACACAAAACACTCCAGAACTTTTACCTCAAAACTGAGTGAGTCTCTCTGTGTGTCTGCGTGCTCTGATAGAGTTGGCGTCTGCTGGGACCTCATCAGATCACCAGCACTTTCATACCAGAGAAATACGATACTCTGAGAGAGATACTCGGAGTGCAAACGATATATATAGCACCAAATGACTGGAACATGTGGACGAAACAGAGACACTGAGTCATTTAATTCACTGTGTCAACAGCCTTAAATTCATCAGGGTTCAGCAGCACATGCACCATGCGTAATCATTATCCTCTCTTCATTCATTACCTTCCTCTCGCTCACTCCAGCCTGAACGCACATCGAGTAGCTTTACTGCTTCAGCGTGGAGCCGTCGCGGCGGATGGGTTTCATGTTCTGAAGCCATCAAAACAAAAACTGCTGACAGAGTTTGGCGGGACTTCAGCTGAGGAAGTCACTTTGTGACCCGAGAGATTAAACAGTCTCTCTGTTCTTTATGGTTATTGTGGACGATTAGATAAATTAGACTCTTTCGACCTTTCCTAATCAGTTCATGCCACATATTATTTACTGTTTTCATTCCAACTTTATCTCAATTCCAGCAGCTCAGTTTTTAGCCATTTTCAAAAAATATCTAAAGACATCTTTTTCGTCAGCACCTGACCAGTTAATACTAGCACTTACCTTTTCTAATCTATACTATTCTATTTGTTTTGTTTTTCTGATTTAAAAAAACAAACCTTGCTATGTGTTCTGTGCTAGACTAACTGAGACGTGTTACAGCACTTGCACACTGTTGCCCTCTTGCTGGTCTGACTGCTTCTGTTGTTCTCCTCATTTGAGTCATTTTAGATAAAAGCGTCTGCTAAATGATTAAATGTAAATCTAATATATTTATATTTTTGTTCATTTGAACTGAGAGGAAGGAAAAAATCTGACTGAGGGACAAGCCTATAGACAAATACCTGCAAATTTAGCCTTAATGCACTCAAACAATTCAACATCAAATAAATTAAGATCCTCCCTTTAAAACTAGCATGAAATCTTTAACATTTCACTTAAAGGTTTGCCTATAGAAATCACTCTTATACACAAAATTTGATTAAAATGCAAAATAAATATGTTTATTTTGTTAATAACGACAGTGAATTTAACAAAGCAATCGTGGATGATGTCTGTTCAGTTCCAGCAGGTGCGGTGACTGATGCTGTTTAGTCAGGTCTATAAATGTATAAGTGTCTTATACAAGAACATGGAAAGATGCTTTAGAAGCACATAGTTTTATTATTGTGATGTACTTAAATAGTTTATTACAAAAATCAAGTGTGGAGAACTTCAAACTTGTGTTGCCTACCCTCTTAAAACTAGTTTACTTCACTTGAAGAAATGTTGGAAACCGACTGCACGTAGTTTTTTAAGCCTCTTTTTTAAGCTTAAAATGAAAGATTAAATTCATGTTGAGAATAATAGTATTTAGGAAGTATATTAAGCGAAATTGAAGTATTAAACTTACTTAGTTAATTTACTCAGGAAGAGTTATCTTTCTTTACTCTTAGCTGATTGCTTATTTAACTTCAATTTTCCCTTTAAGTTTACTTTGCAAAAATAAGGCAATCGGTTTCCAATCTTTTTTTAGGTAAACTGAACTTGTTATAATGTACAGTGTTTACCATAAAAACATAAAGCATGTCATATTTCTGACATGAGTTAGAAGGCAGAAGTCAAACAAAATAAAATGTACATTTTTAAAACAGCCCAAAAAAGTAAAAGCCATGGGTTCAAAATGAAACCCATACAAACCCAAAACATTTAAACAAAGAATAACACACTGATCATCCACATTAGACACTATATATTAATTCTCAAAAGCAGATTACGACAACAATAAATTATGCTTAGGCTCTCCTTTCTTTTTTCATTCATTCATTAATTCATTGAGTTTCTCATCCACAACATTTATAACATTTTCATTGGGATCTGTCTCTTGTTCTGTCTTCATGCCAGAATCTGATGTGTTTTCCTCTGTCTCCTCGTTTTGTCGACTCTCATCCCCCTCTCCGTCTCCTTTTTCGTTGGCTTCAGAAACCCCTCGATCTTCTTCTGTGTTTGTGTCCTTCTCCGTGCTCTCTTTCTCCCTCCTCTCCTTCTCTATCTTTGAGAGGTGATGGCAGAGAGCCTGCACATAGGTGAAAACACACAGCGGGTCTGGCTTGTTGCCCATTAGTAACATATCTGACACTTCCAGAAGGGGGCAGCAGTCAGCAAGAGATCTGCAGATATGAGAGAGAGACAGAGTTTTGCATCTACAGACTGTCAGATGTTTGACATCCACATATGAAAACAAAAATGCACATAAAGTCACTCTTTCTTCCTCACAGACCCATGCGTCTTTGTGTAACAGCGCTGGCATATGTCTGTCCCACACAGTGAACACAGTCTACTTACTCTGCTGTACTGAAGGCCAGAGTGAAGTTCTTCTCTCGCTCACTGGCTTTGAGCGAGGAGAAGTCAAAAGCAGAGGGAAAGAAGCGATGGACGAGTGCACAGAAAGCCAGGCCGTCACTCCAAGAGGAAGAGAAGTTTTCTATGCAGACACCCTTTGAGATATGATATAGCAGACATTGTATTATTGAAATGTGCATTTTCTGGAAAGCTGCTTTGAAACGATCTGTATGGTGAAAAGCGCTGTGCAAATAAACTTGAACTGAAATTGAACAGCACATGAGAAATACACAATGTCATATTGTTTTCAAGATTATGAAAACAACCCGATCTTACCGGATAATGTAGCTATTTCATTGATTTGAATCACACAAAAACTTGTGATTTTTTTAGAAAGAAAATAAGCATGAAGGTCCATCTCTAAAAATAACCATCACTGGAGACTAAGTGGATTGTACAAATAGTTGTAAATGTAAAATTGTTAGGGATTTCCATTAGATTGTGTTGAAATTATGGTGGATCCCAAACAAGTGTCTGAACATGTAAAGTAATTTGAGCGAGTTATGACGACCTTAGGTCATGCTAGCCTAATGTTTGCAGCGTCATCTTGAGGGTGAGCAGTATACTCTCAAAAATAAAGGTTCTTTGGAGCAAGAACTTTTGTCAAGAACTGTATAGACCTTGGTCAGGGTGGCGCCATATTAAACTTCTGACAGGAATGAAAACAAGGCTGTGAGGGACCAGAAGTACAGTGTTGGATTGTACTGTTGTTTAACAATATGCCAATTGTTCAGCTAATGAAACATCTATGCAAAAACTGAAAGTTGTGAGTTGTGAAAATTACAAGTGGTCCAGGACCTTTATACAGTGTGTGCCATTGGATAGACTGCAAGTCTCTTTTTTATCCATGTAAAATTCAATGTAGCGTCTACCCTGGCTGTAAGATCTATAGGGTCCTTCTAAAAATGTGCATAAAAAAACATTCAATTGAGGTGGATAATAGGGGTTTTTTTGCAATAAGAGGTCATGCACATAAACTATGATGGAAACACATTTACTGAATAAATCCCTCAATAACCTCATGTGACTTTGCGTCAGCAGAGGCTGTGATTGGATAACTGGACTAACCAGTGGACCAATGGCGTCGCAGCATCTCTAATGTTGGTTTGGTGTTTCTGAAACCCCGGAGTCGAAGTGTGTGATCAGAATGATTTGGTTTAATTCCCTCCAGAAGCATCTCACACATGAGTGTGTTCCCGAACACCAGCATCCGAACGCCAGAGAACATGACAGCGTTTACTGTGTTTCATCTGACGCCCGGAGACACACTCATTCATGATGGAGTGCAGAAACTTACAGTTTATTATTGATATTTTGCACCAGGAAGTGATAATGTTGTTCTCTTGAACACGTGGGATGGAAACGCTGCTTTATTCACAAATGTTTTTTGGCTTATTCCATTGTCATATAATGCATTTTGCGCATAAGTTAACTTCACAACTTTGGATGGAAACACAGCTATTGTGGTTTGGTTTCTTCATATAACAGACTGTTTTTAAGAGTGAATGTTTACAAAGTTTCTTGTTTCTGAGGCCGTTTAAGCTTTAGCTTACCTCATATTTCTGTGTTTTGTTCCTGCACCAATTGAGAATTTTCTGTTTGATTGATGCTCCACCTGCCATGCCTATAGATGTCCGTTGAACTTTAAAGTTTCTGACACCTGGAGTCCTGCAACAAGCCAACATATACTATTAAGATTAAAGACAGAGAGATATACTGAACAACACTGACAACACTGAGCTGACTTCAGCTGAACAATGGCACTTCTTTTTAGAGCTGCTTTACAGCCGAACTGAACTCTGTTTGCATCATTGATTCGTTTTTTTTCCTGTTTATCCCTGTAAAGCTGCTTTGAAACAATCTGTGTTATATAACGTGTTATAAAAATAAAGGTGACTGACTGACTGACTGAACAAATGCACCTGTTCAACAAACCCAATTCATTGCCAATAATGGTTTGTTTTAATGGAAGTTTCCTTTCGAGGGAACATCGGCACCGCGTCATGCTGTTGACGCAAATGTGAACAGCTTCAGTGTGAGCCAGTGTCTGAGTCACGTCTAGAACACGCCAAGCTATCGGCTTATGACGAAGTCAAGTGACGTGCGTGATCACATCTATAAATAACACCTGCACAAGAGCATCACCAGCTTGTCTTCAGAAGCGGTTTGTCTGTCACCCTCAGTGTATATTTGTTGTCTGATGGTAACTGCCCGCCAAGGGTCCCGCTCAGGAGTTGGAAGCTCGCTCTGGGATTTCTTCCGCTCTGGACTAGGATCTGCTCTCAGGGGGGTCTACTATACGAATCGAGTGTGACCAGCGGGCAGTTACCATCTTCCTCTAAGACAGGGGTGCCCAATCCTGCTCCTGCCGATCGACTGTCCTGCACAGTTCATCTCCAACCCTAATCAAACACACCTGAAGCAACCAATTAATGTCTTCAGGATCACTTGAAAATTAAAGTCAGGTGTGTTTGATTAGGGTTGGAGATGAACTGTGCAGGACAGTCGATCGGCAGGAGCAGGATTGGGCACCCCTGCTCTAAGACATATGAGGAGCTTCTAGAGGTCGTCACTCGTGTGGTGGTTAAACACCAATTGGCCCAGCCACCCAAACATAAGCTTCCTTTCTTTTCCCCGCTCTCCCCAGTGAGATCTTGAAGTCATGAAAAGCCACGTATTCCTCCCGTGTTCATAACCCAATGACGTTGGATTATTCGACTATTGTTTGGCTTAATAAACATGAGTATAAGTCGATGCCTTGGGTTGAAGAGAAGCTTGCGAGTTGTCTCCCGCATCAATACATCGTTAAAGAGGCCTTGCCCTCAAACCCTGTAGAATTACATCCATTAAAACGTACCAAGCCAAGGCACTCAAGAGTTTAAGTAAATGTATATAAAAAGCCTTTACAAGCCTATAGCAAACACACTGTCCTTTAAACAACAATTAGTTAGTCATGTGACAATCACCTGATTACGTAATGTAGAATAGTAACGAGAGAGAACCCACACCCTGATGAAAGCTTAGCCGTAACGTGTCGGTGTGCGGTTATTTGAAAACGTTTTTATAATTGCCTAAGCCATGATAAAATAAAGGCTTTTTATATACATTTACTTAAACTCTCGAAGTGCCTTGGCTTGATACGATTTTATGAGTCGAATTATCTCTACATCCAAAGGATACGGATTTTACACCCCGTGCAGCGCATTTTTGCACTCCATGTCCTGTAGAATTACATCTTCGTTAGTGGGCCAGGCTTAAGCCCAATTTATACTTCTGCGTCGAACTCCCGCCGTAGCTACGTCGTAGGCTGTGTGTAGCGCGCGTACCCTTTGGCGTACCCTGATGTGCTCCTCTCCAAAAATGTAACAACGCGTCAATTCTACGCGGACGCAAGCGCTGTGATTGGTCTACTTGAACCCCTCCCCCGTGTTTCACACGCTCCCTCTGCATGTGTAATTGTGCGTCAACGCCGACAACGACGCAGAAGTATAAATGAAAATCAATGTGTAGCCTACAGCGTAGAGGCTCCGGCGTAGGTCCGACGCAGAAGTATAAAGCAGCCTTTATGAGGCAGCTGGTCAGGCTGGTGGGGCTCTGCACACCATGGCCTTGTTACTGGTTACCAGGCTGACCTGCTCAGAGAACTGGAGACCGGCGAGGGTCTAGGCCTCGAGGCAGTTAAAGACCATCTCTCCGTGCCACTAAGCAGACGGCCCATGCTATCGGCCGATCTATGGCTGCTTTGGTGGCTAAGGACAGGCATCTGTGGTTCAACCTCTCGGGGATTAAGGACAAAGTAAGATCTTTTCTGGATGCCCTGGTCTCGCTGTCTGGCCTGTTTGACAACGCTGTCAGTATAGTCGTTGAAAGGTTTCAGGTGGCGAAGAAGCAATCTGAGGCGTTCCGGCAGTTTTTCCTGTGTCCCAACTTGTAGAGTCCCAGCCTGCAGGGGGCAGACCTGACCTCACGACTGTCTTAGCAGCACAGTCTGCCGAGAAGAAGAAGAAGTACTGACGTCAGATGCCCCTACGGGGGGGAGAGTGGTTCCTATACATCTAAAAGCCACTTCTCTCCCTCATTCCCTTCCAGGAACTGTTCAGCCACCCCTGCCACCTCCGGTGATTATGAGAGTACCGGTTGCTGGGTTTCTGCCCCGACTCACAACCTGTACAACAGTGCTTGTGCAACTTTCCACAGCCTGTGTGCAGGCATCCTCTCAGTATGGCAACGTACGTTTTGTCATTCCCATTTGCCTCAACACCATGATGCGGTGTTGATGTTCCCTCGTAAAGGAACGTCTCAGGGGTGTGTATATAACCTGGATCCCTGAGAATGGGAACGAGGCACCGCGTCATGTTGCCATACTTCAATTATACCTGCGTGGTTTCTTCAGACAATTTGCCGTTGCTGATCTCGCACAGATATTATTTATAAATGTGATAGCACTCGTCGTTGCGTCACGCGACTTCGTCATAAGCCAATAGCTTGGCATGTCCTTCACATGACTCAGACTCTGACTCACGTTGAAGGCGTTCCCATTTGCATCAACAGCATGATGAGGCGTCTCGTTTACATTCTCATGGAACCGGGTTAAATACAGAACCCTGAGACGTTTACATACAATAAATATAACTATTGTGTGGGTGATCAAAACTTTTAGGCACATGGTATTTGTGACTGGGGACTATATGAGGTTTATCAGAATGATGAAGAAAGATATGATCATAAGGAGGATGATAATGAGATGACTCACTGGTCCTTCTGAAACTTGGCCATGGCGTCTCTTCTGGTCGAGGGTCGAGCAGATCGCGAACAGATGGAGGATTTTGTGCTTTTTCTTCCTAGATTTTCTGGTTTGATTTTGACATCATCTTTAGTCTCTTTTTTCTCTTTTGTATCTCGTT